>CATIWQ010281168.1:0-16800 GCA_949673415.1 Euphorbia schlechtendalii | reverse complement strand
TTACTCGAGTATGAGTCACGCTACACCTTAGTAGAGAAAATATGCACAACGATGGTTTGGTTGACAATGAAGCTGTGTCGTTACTTCCAATCTTATCGAATAAAAGCTGTCATAAAGATAGACCCGATGAAGCACTTGTGCTAGTAACCAACACTAGCTGGAAAACTCTCACGGTGGTTATTCCTATTGTCTGAATTCGACATCGAATATGTGACTAAAAAAGTCATTAAGGGACGAGCAGTCGCTGAATTTTTGGCAAATCAACCCTTGAACTCTGATTAGGTTGAAAATCTAGAATTCCCAGATGAGCAACTAGCATTGATCGAGGATGCAGGCACAGAGTGGAAAATGTTCTTCGATGGTGCAATGAATAGAAACGGAGCTGGCTTAGGTGTTGTATTGATAACACCGCAAAATGAAGTTATACCCCTTTCCAAACGATTGGAATTCCCAATAACAAACAACGGGGCAGAATATGAGGCTTGCTTGTTTGGGTTAGAGGAACTTTGAAAGGCATGAGAGTTATAAAATAAGCCACTAGCGATTGGGAAATAAGAGAAGAATCACTCTGTCCCTACGTGGAAGCCGTATGGAAAATTTCACAAAAATTTTCCACATGCATCTTCAAACACGTACCTAGGGATGAAAACCAAATGGCAGATGCACTCGCTACACTAGCCTCAATGTGGGAGGGCCCTAGAACTCAGTCAATCAAACCCGTTGTACTGCAAACGGCCAAAGAACCCTTCTATTGTCCCCTAGTGGAAATAGAGGATCAACAAGCTATCGGGAATTGGTCCTTCGACATCATTAAATTTTTGCAGACCGGGGAATACCCAGAAGATGCAACAGACTCTGAAAGAACCTCATTACAATGGCTAGTGACTCAGTTCCGTCTAGTAGAAGGGGATTTATTCAAACGTACAGCAGAAGGGATGCTGTTGAGATGTCTCACAGAACAGGAGGCACTGTTGATAATGAGACAAAAACATGCGGGGGATTGTAGTCCGTACATGAATGGGATAGCGCTGGCTAAGAAAATACAACACCAAGGGTATTATTGGAAACCAATTGTCACAGACTGCGTATCAGAAGTACGAAAGTGCCATGAGTGCTAGATTTACGGTGACATCAGTCATCTACCCCCATCCGAACTCCATAACTTATCTACTCCTTGGCCATTCTCAGCATGAGGCATCGACATTATTGGCGAGATTTGGCCAAACTTGACTAATGGACATCGCTTCATTATAGTAGCAGTCGATTACTTTTCAAAATGGGTGGAAGCCGAATCTTACACCAACATCACCGCTAATTAAAAAGATGGCCAAGTTCATAGAAAAGCATATATTCACCCGATATGGCATCCCACATCACATCGTATCAGATAATGGGGTTCAATTCCAAGGAGCCACATCAGACCTAATGAGGAAATATGGGATCGAGCACCATCAGCCACACCATACAGGCTACAAGCTAATGGGGCAGTAGAGGCAGCCAACAAGGTGATTAAGAAAATCTTGAGCAAGATGGTCGTTACCTACAGGGATTGGGCTGATAAGTTACTATTCGCATTATGGGGATACAGAATGAGGGTCAAAACTCCCACCAATCAATCCCCTTTCTCGTTAGTATATGGGATGGAAGCAGTTTTACCAGTGGAAATGGAAGTGAAATCACTTCGAGTATCACTAGAGGCGAGGTTAGAAGAGTCAGAATGGGTAAAGGCCAAATTTAAACAGTTGAACATGATTGACAAATAGCGGCTAAAGGCATTGGATCATTTGCAGATATACAAAAAATGCATGGCTAGGGCATACAATAGTCGGCTTAGAGCTAGAAGCCAACCGTTAAAAGCAGGTGACTTGGTTCTGAAACAGATGAGACCCTCAAATGTGGACCAACAGGGAAAGTTTCGCCCAAACTAGGAAGGTCCTTATGTCATCAAGAAAATCTTGAGCAAAGGAGCCTCCAAGATCATGGACATGGATGGAAATGAATTTGTCAATCCAATCAATCAAGACAAGCTCAAGCGCTACCATGTGTAAAAACAAAAGAAATAAACTTACAAAAGCGGTACACCAAAAAAGAGAGAAAAACCAATCCGCCAAATGGCACTTGGCTACCTGGGCAACAATTAGGATCATTCTTGTATAAAAGCCAGAAATGTCTGCTAAGTTGAAAACCCGTAAAGGGCGGCTCAGGAAAAAATTAGGATACGGTAGGGAATAGAGGGACCATGAGTTAGAAAACCTGCTCTAGGCTAACTGGCAGCAGGACTAAAATCATTGGAAAACTTGTACCCTTTTTAAAATCGTTCAATGAAATGTATTATGTTTGCAAAGATTTATGTTTATGTTTATATGAATGTGTACATACAGAATATCGTAAGTAAATAAAATAAAGTTTGACAAAATTTCATAATTTCAATAACAATCCAAGAATAAGCCAAAAACAAAGGCCAGAAAACAAATGGTGAAAATGAATAAGATCTAAGGGTGCCAGTCATTCCACCATGCACGCTTCATCAAAGTATGAGGAAGGGGGTCCAAACCATCTTCATCCCTCGCCCACTCACGAGACAACATAAAGTGCTAATCAGCATCGGGGAGAACCTTGATCTTACCAAGCCATCCATGGTAGAATTCGTTAGTATCTTTGGTTTTCGGGGCACTGTAATCTAGTATAACAACTCGAGCGAGTGCCAAAAGCCTCCGTATCGCATCAGGTGTGTCAGGACCGAAGTAGTGGAAACGGGTCGAGTATAGAGACCGAGGGACCCATTGCTAACGTCGGTACTGCCTGTACAGACGAGAAGGGGAATAGGATGTAACACCAAACAACCCCATCAACAAAACACCAGAATAATGGATGTTAGTAACCACAAACGCAATCTCCTACCAAGGGCTGGGCTAACGAATCTTAGAAGCTCGGTAGGAGCTTAGAATCTCGACCCAAGCACCTTCACTCAACGAACGATGTTCCTTCCTAGTGAAGCCTCTAGGACCATAATGCGAAGGGAGGTACCGAGCTTTCCCTAAGCATGGATCAGCAGTCAAGCGAAGCTTCTCCAACAACCATACCTACATTAATTCATTTGTTTAAACAAACAATGAAAATCACGAAAGAAAGTGGTAAGGAAAGAGAATCACCTCGAGCAAAGCAAAATGGTCTCCTGCCAAGTCCAGATTCACCAAAGCAACGTCTAAGTGAACCAGACTCTCAGCCAAAGCTAAAGCCGCAGGAGAAAAGCCTGTGGAGAGTGGGTCAATGACCGACAGCAAGCGAAAAGGGGTGATCACTCCAACCCCACAAACGAACTCCTCCAGAAGAAGTACAGTCAACATCGAAGGCCACGCTAGATGAGTGCTGGGTGTAGTCTCACACCAGCTAAGGACAGCTTCAACCCAGAAGCCACCAACATCAGGGGGAGCTGATAAAAAGTGCCCACTAGACTCCAAGTTCCATAAACCCTTTAGCTTATCTTCACCCACAAAATTGGAAAGAAGGAAAAGCGAAGGAAAGTCTCGCGGGTGATATTAGCGTCGAATCCTTCGGAAAAGGGAGCCCTAGGATAGTATGAAACTCCTCGACCAAGGGTCAAAGCTCGAAGTCGAAGAAATAAAAAACATGAGTGGCAGGATCCTAGAACTTCAAAGCAGTGCAAATGAAAGCCATATTCACAAGCCTGGAAGCAAGGTATTGAAGACCTCGCAGGCCAAAGCTCTCAAACCTTTGCCAATCGGGTCCCCAAATTATACGAAGAAAGATCGTAAGACGCTCTTTATGGGTCGACATCAGAAAGGAAAAGAGCTAAAGTAAATCCCTTAAGACCGGTGTTGACTACACACATTAACCACATACATTACCATTAACATTCATTTATACATATACGAAAAAAAACATTCAGAAACTAGCAAGCATATTCATAAAATAAAACACCACATGTGAGGACCCAGCAAGCCACGGTCAAAATCCTCTTTCCTTTCATAAATCAGAAGTTATCTTTAAGATTCTACAAAGCAGAGCTATCTAAAAAGTATGGCTAGAAAAAAGAGGAATCTAAAACTAAAGCTAAAAGGGAACTCCTAAGCATGCGCTGCCTATGCGTTATCTCCACTCACTAGATCTCGGGGCATCATGGTAGATATCTCGAAATCCTCAGGACCTAGTCTCTCGGGACCACCATTCGCTGAACCGGACATAGGAGGAGGTTGGGGAGCGTGAAAAAAATCGGCGTCCCATTCTGGAGAGTAGAGCGGCCCAACATCTGGGTCATCAAGCAGGGAATCGAGATCAAATGTAAGAGGCTGGTGAAGGCCCGAGGTGGAAACTTGCGCTTCTGCTTGAGCCTGCTTTGCTGCGAAGTTTTACCATAATAACTCTTGATACTGAGCCTCCAAACTCTGGTGACTAGCCTCCAAACTCTATTATCGAGCTCCTAGTAGCGTCGCTCAAACTCCTCGCTCCTAGCCGCCATATCTTACAGTCATAAAACATGTCACGAAAATCATATCCATGTACATAAAAAAAAGACATTTCATGCATCGCATATGACAGGTCAAGAAAAATATACCCCGTGTAATCCCTTCCTGGGAAAGCATCAGATCCCTCAGTGCAAAGGAATGTCGGACCACCCTATTCATCTCCTCACGTGCGACTTGCAAAAGAAAAGGAGTGAGTAAACGAACATTAAGATGTCCCCAAACATCACTTGTGATCTAAGACTCACGTGAGTAGTGTCGGAAGGATCGTAGGCCAACATATGGTAGCTCGAGGGAAGAGGCACTTGTCACGATGTCCCCATAGAACCCATCAAGTAGAAAGTGGAGTCAAAGGGAATCGTGAATCTCCCTTCAACAACTCCCGAAGAAGATGTGCTCGCCCCCGGCCGTAGCATTCAAATCAGGCACTCGAACCCTCTTCTGGATAAATTCCTACAAAGATAGACAAATAGTCAGAAGCAGGATCAATATGGATAAAACAATTAACACATTTCATGCCCCGCATCCCACACATTTCAGGCTGGGTGATTAATATAAAAGGCTTAACATGAAATACGCATTATGACACATAGACATATAATAAACTTCGAAATAGAAAGTATAAGTAGAAAGTAAAGCGTAAAGCAAAGTTGTAAGGTATGCAAGTGAAAGCTAAAGTTGATAAAACCGTATCCACTCTTTAATGGGAGTCATCAATTCCCGCAATTCGTGCTTCTACTTTGAATTCGGTCTCAGCCCATACAAAACCTCCGCTAGGATGGTATTCTTTGCGAATATCGAACAAATGAATATTGAAGAACGAAAACTTTTATTGATAAGTGATTTGCAAGTACACTTATACAACAATAACTCGAGAATATAAAGAAATCTAGTGATCAAAACAAGGATTCGAATCACTTAAACATTTTCTTGCTAACTCTTATGAACGTAGAGAATTCTCTATTTATACACACACTATATCTCTTTCATGCACACCAATGCACCACTTGCTGCTGCACAAAATTGTGAGGTCTTGAAGCTCTATTTATAGAGTTCAAAGGGTTGCATCTATTTATACGAAGAGTTGTGTCCATTGGTGAATGATTGCATCACTTCATTGTGATTGGTTGAGAAGCTTCAATCTAATCCACAATGGATAGGCACCTTTTCATGATTGGTTCATTTTTGATAGGTGTCTATTCATTGGTAGTTGATGGTAGTTGATCGTCCTTATCTAGCGGTTGGTAGTTAAGAAGATTAAACTAGACAACTATCCAAGTCGTGACTGCGATATACAAGTTGCGACCATGAATCTTTGATTAACAGATTTCTATTTTAAAGAAGAACAAGTCACGAATGCGAATGATTATCGCGACCATAAATTACATTTTTCTTAAGAATTCTCCTTGTAACTTCAACTATCTTTGACAACTTCGATCCTAAGCCAAATCTTTAAGTTCTACGCATCTTCTTGCACCTTTTTCACTCTTTTTTCATAGAATTCCACTTTAGATAATTTTACTCCCAAGATTTACCTAGTGTCTGCATTTGCATAAAAAACAACTACATACCACGTGAAATCTTTTATATGAAGTATAAAAATGACTTAAAATATAGTGTTTAGTGTATAAAATTAATATGATAATAAGTGTAATTATACACTTATCAGACACCCGTATGCTATCCTACCAGGATCAATTGCGGCAGACATAAGAGTCTCCATCATAATTCCTGATAAGTCCACAGGTATGCCATTCCAAATTGCTTCCAAGAAAAACAATTCTTCATAAATGACTATGTCGAAACTAGTCTTGCCAAACAATGCTCTACTTAGATAGAAGTGTAAAGTAAGTAAACAGGGATCATGGATCTATCGGCTATAGGCAGATTCCTGACTGTATCCGGCTTGGCCGGTAAGGCGATTCCAAGTTGGTAATGGATCCCAACCAGGAAGCATTTTGAAGTAACAATCTTTAGGGAATCCCAAATTCTTCTCCAGTGCTTTCCTCGACAACTTATGCTTCTTCCCTTGGTGATGATATTCTAAAAAATCCATCTTATCATTCATCCATACTAACGATATCAGCATCTCCTTACAATTATCCTCACTGTTTCCAATGATCATGTTGGAATAGATAACGAAATTTAGAATTCTAAGGTAATACATTACCCTATCATAGATTCCCAAATGAATGAAACTATTCCTATGGATAACATAGGAACTCGTGAATTCTACATCTCTGATGGTTTTGAAATGATCACCTTCCTCTCGAGAGTAAATTGGAAATGACGCTTCATACCACTCTTGTAGATTTGAAGGAGGAATGAGATTAGACTTGTTAGGGGGCACATTTTGAAAAAGAAAAGGATTGAAAGATTTTCAAGGTTTGGAATGAATATTTTATCTGAAGGAAAAGAATTTTCAGATTTCTGAAGTGAAGGATTATGAGAATTTGCAGTCACATTTATAGATTTTGAGAAAAACCGTTGGAAAACTACCAAACTGCTGCAGTTTTTGCACAAGTCGCGATCATGATCACCAATCACTATCGTTACTACACAAAACAAGAAACAAAATATTTTAACAAGGGAATTCACGAGCATGAATATATGTCGCGAATGTGAATAGTTAAAGTAGAAGAAAATCTTCTATTTGTCAAGAATTAAGAAAAAATATTATGACGTATCACCTCCAAGATGATTATTTCATATTTTTTTCATATCCAAGTTAGGATTGACAAATTATATAGTTTAAGAAAGAAATTAAATAGATATAATTAAAAAATCTATCTAGAACGCACTTGCCTTCCTTGGCAATGGCGCCAAAAGCTTGTTCACCACTTTTCTAGTGATAAGTTTAATAACTTGTTTGCAAGATTTTGGCTTTAAAGCATAGGTGTTGTCAATACCGCTTGTCAAATAGAAAAATGATGATAACTGTAAGTATACAGTTGCGATGTTGTTTTAAAAGATATCGATGCCACAGGGAAGGAACCAGCTCTAAAGATCAACAAGAGGAACGGAACAAAAGAAAATAATGTAATTTAGTTTGGAGGATTAGAATGAAGGATGGATAGACAAATGTATGAAAGATCAGAGAAGATAAACAGTATATAGATATTCCCTACGAACAAGTATAGCAAAGAAAACATGCAAAATCATCAAAGATATTATGTAAACTAGATTAATTTAATAGATTCAGTTCTAAACACTCAGATATTCAATTATTCACCATAGAGCAACACATGAAATGACTTTTATAAATCTAGTGCACATGAATTAAAATGATTATATAAACCTGGATGATATTATTACTATGCTTAGTATGGGTCGCTATCACATAGCCATATTTAGCAAGTTACCATTCCAAAAATGTTTGCTCACTAAACAACGCTGTAATCACAGATCCAGTGATCATACACAATCTCGTTAACCCCGAAACTACTCTTAAAGTTGACTCAAAAGTATATAACTTGATTAATATAAAAGACTCAACACGAAATACACATTATGACATATAGACATTATCATAAACTTTGAAATAGAAAGTATAAGTAGAAAGTAATGAAAAGTTGTAAGGTATGCAAGTGAAAGCTAAAGTTGATCAAAATGTATCCAATCTTTAATGGGAGTCATCAATTCCTGCAATTCCTGCATCTGCTTTGAATTCGGTCTTGACTTGTACATAACCTCCGCTAGGATGCTATTCTTTGTGAATATTGAATAAACGAATATTGAAGAATGAAAACTTTTATTGATAAGTGATTTGCAATTACACTTATACAACAATCACTCGAATATGTAGAGAAATCTAGTGATCGAAATAGGGTTCAAATCACTTATACATTTTCTCTCTAACACTTACGAATGTAGTGAAATCTAGTTGTTTTTATTCTCTATCTACGCAGACACGTCTACCATGTCACACACCACTTTATCCACCACTTGTTTCCACGAAATTGGTGAGTTTCGAGCCTTATTCACAGAGTATGAAGGGTTACGTCTATCCAAACGAAGAGTCGTATCCATTGGCGAAAGATTGCATCACTTCATTGTGATTGGATGAGAAGTTTTATCCTTATCCACAATGGAAAGGCATCTTTTCATGATTGGTTGACTTCCATAAGGGGTCTTTTAGTTTGGTAGTTGATGGCGGTTGATGGCGATTGATTGTTCTTATCTGGCGGTTGGTAGTTGAGAAGAGTTGATAAAAAAACCGTCAATGTCACGACCGCGAAGTACATGTCACGACTGTGAATACTTGGTTGGTAACTTTCTATTTTGAAGAATACTAAGTCGCGACCGCGAATGGTTTTCGTGGCCGTGAATTGTGTTTTTCTTCAAAATCTTTCTTATAACTTTACCGATCTTTAACAGCTTCGATCCTAAGCCAAATCCTTAAGTTCCACGCATCTTTTTGTACCTTTTTCACTCTTTTTTCATAGATTTCCAACTTTAATCATTTTACTTCCAATATTTACCTAGTACCTACATTTGCATAAAAAACAACTACATACCACGTGAAATAATTTATATGAAGTATAAAAATGACTTAAACTATAGTGTTTAATGTGTAAAATTATCATGATTATAAGTGTAATTATAAACTTATAAGTGACCCCAAGCTGAGGAGATAGATAGTCTTATAGAATAGAAATTTTTGTAATAGCACTTATTTTGTAAAACTTAGATGACACAAGTTGTGTACTTACTAAGTTTATCAATGAAATGCTACAAAATTTCTCAAAGTTAAGAGCTTTTTAACTTAGTATTTTATATGTGTTATTCTTTCATAAATGATATTTTTCCAAGACCAAATTGAAAGGAGAAGCTGAGTAAGAGAAGTCCTGAGATAAAGAAAAGTTCTCTAAGTATGGTGGAGCTAATGTTGATTAAAGGAAATCCACTCTGCATGGGAGAGTCTATGTTTCTTAAGGAGTTCACTCAGCATGGGGGTTCTTACATCACTTATCAAGTATTCCTATATCTGTAAACTATTATTTGATTAATTTCTTCTACTACCTAGTTTCTTATCTGTTCCAAAATGTGGACGATTGTTGAACCCAAGTTAAAAGTGCTTCACAGTACTTAGGTTTTGGAAATAACAAATTGCTTAGGATAGTGAAATCAATTAGGTACTAAGTACACTCTTAGTTAAGCAAGTTCAACTTGAGTTTGTTTTGAGGAAAACAACTCAGTTTTGCAGAAACTTAATTAAGTTATGGCTTAGAGTCGGAAAAACTGAGTTGCTTCATACTACATAGTTTATGCGATATAACTCATCATGTGTTGAGTAGTTTTTACTTAGTTAAAAACTGAGTAACTTATGACACTTGTGTGTTTAACCATTTCTATGAAGTCAGAATATTCTTTTGGTGCTTTTTCAAGTTAAAGGCACTACAAACAAAAAGGATATTTATATTGTCCTCACTACCAAAAGGTGTTAGTACTGAATGTTGTAGATGCATCACCAATGTCTAAGTAAAAAAGGTATCTTCTAAAATGCATCGTTTTTCGATGTCTTTGCACCATTTTTAACGGTAGTGAAAGTAACCAGCTGCAAATCTCCATGTTGCATCTCGCGCGCCTCTCTCAAATGGATTTTTTTGAAGATATTTCGAGTCCTTGACGAGATAAAGATTAATAGATTAATCTTGCACCTCAACGTTCGAAATTACTATCTCTAAATGTCCTGAAATTTGTTACAAATGGGAAGATTTAAAGGTTGTGAAGTGAAGATATTTTGAAGATCAAGTCAAGATGAAAAATTTACAACGGCTACTTCCAATCTTCTACAACTATAAATAGAGCCTGGAGCAGACGTCTACAACTTGGTGAATCACCTTGAATTTTTAAGAGCTGAAACATTGATAAAGAAATCACGGCGTTCAAAATTCCAAATCAAGCAATCCCAAAGCAAACAATCATTTTAAGTCAGCTTGTTAGAGAAAAATCAAATAGGCTTGTATATCTAGCTAAGCTAATTAATTATAAAGGATTCAACTTTTTGTAAGTTGAAATTCTCTATTCTTAACTTTCGTTCATATATAAGAGTGAGTCAGTTTGGGAAGGTTACCTAAATTGAATTGAGTGGTAATTAGAAAGGAAGGTACTTTCTATAATCGTTCTTCCCACTATCAAAGGCTTCTTCGCCTATTTAAGGAAAGAAACATTAATGAATTTAAGTTCGGAAAAGGAATCTAGGGATTGGAGGTAGGTTAGGGGTTGAACCAGGGAAATTGAGGTGTTTTCTATCCTTATCTATTTATTATTTATTTGATAGTATTTGCTCTCATTCATCATCTCTCTGTTTATTCCATCTTCTTGAAAACCATTTGAGTTGAGTAAGTTTTACTCAACACAGTGTGTAGATAAACGAAGTCAACATAGTATACTGAGCATAAATTTAAAGTAACTTATCAATCAGTTTTAAAATCTTAAAAGAACAAGTTAATCAACATTCATCCCCCTCTTCATGATTATTAAAGCTTAGGTGGACCAATAAGTGGTATCAAAGAAGTTGCTCGACTTAAAATATAATCATCTTGAGTATAAAGATCTGATGGCTATTAATAATACCTCTTATGATTCCGATCATGGATAGACTACACTCCTTAAAGAAGGAATGTTTGTTACTAGGCCTCCACTCTTTGATGGCCAGCATTACACATTTTAGAAAAACACTATAAAAACTTCATATAATCGCAAAGTATGCAAGCATGGCTAGTTGTTGAGTTAGGAACAAAAATTCCTACAATTGTTCAAAATGGGGAATGTAATCTTGTTGACCTAGAGGATTATGATGATGATGACCTAAGGATCCTCAAGGAGAATGTGGCAGCAGTCAACAACTTACATTGTGCATTAGATTTGACATAATTTAATAGGGTCTCAGGGTGCAAGATAGCACAGGAGATATGGAGGAAATTGGAAGTCACCTACGAGGGGCTGACAAAGTGAAGGAGTCCAAGGTCAACTTGATGATCTTGGAGTATGAGCTTTTCTAGATAGGAGCCAATGAAGGTATTCAATCCATGAATATCAGGTTCATTAATATCATTAAAGAACTAAAAATACTAGGAAAGTAATTCATCAAAGAAGAGATGGTAAAGAATATCCTTAAAGTTCTCACTAAGAAGTGGGAAGTATAGAAGAGCGCGATCGAGGAGGCTCATGATTTGAAAAACTATAGCTATGATGAGATAATAGGCGCCTTGTTAGCTTAGAAAATGTGATGGTTAATTAATGCAGTTATTGAACATTTGAACTTGCACAACAGAATTTCAAAACTTAACATTAACCCTAAAGGATCTCCTAAGCATAGCATGATTGACAAAATCTAAATTGAAACATTCTATAGATGCTTATAGGTTTAAAAAACTTAATAAAAGAAACCGAGCATCTAAGATTAAAGCATTACCAGTTGATGTGTGTCTTTCCTTTGGTACTACGCTCCCTCAGAATAATTGGAAAACACTCCATTAGCACAAGCCTCCAAAATAGGACGGCCTCTATGACTAGTCCACACGGACCCCACCGACCAAAACCTCACCTAGAGGAAGAACTTGCTAGTTAACAAGCAATTGCTAGACCGCTCATGACCAACCTAAAAATATAGCTTAGAAGGCTCTTTCAAAAATAGGAATGAGCCTTCAAAATAATTCTTCCAAAAGCGGAGAAACTAGTGGAGGATCTCGCAAAAACTCGCGGAGAAAAGAAGTGAAAACTTAGAAGGAAAGGCTAAGTTGAAGTATAATAAAGAGGAGGAGGAGGCCACTATTTATAGTGGAATGGGTGCAAAAATGCTCCCCTCATTTCCAATGTGATATGGGGAAAATCCCCATCCAGCATGGGTTGCCATGCGGAGCTCCATGCTCCGCAGGTCAACCCATGTGCACAGCCCACTACGGTGGGCTATGCGTGGCCTCCAAGGGAAGGCCATTTGGGCTTTCTTTATCCTGCAAGCTAGGCCTTGTAGGACTTCCCACAAGCCTCATTTATGGGCTTGCTGATGGGCCTACAACCCACCAGCATGTGTTAGCCTTGCTCCAAGCATGCTAGCTGCCCACGATCATTTTTATGCTCGTGAGGCTGCCAAGCAAGCCTTACCCGTGAACAGCCCATGTTCGCAAGGCCCACTAATAATGGGAAAAATTCCTTTGCTCCACCACGTTCAATTTTCCCAAATCCTTTTTAGAATATTTGGTCCGACCATTTAATGGTCTATAAAAAATGAGTTTGACTTTCCAATATATTCTTTTAGTATAGACCCCATCTAAAGATTCAATGTGTGTGACCTCATAGGATCTCAAAGTATAGAGTAACTAGAGGTTAACCTAAACTTGGCTTCCCATCCGGGAACCTTTAGGCTTAGTATTCTAGACTGATATGGAACCCGATAACTCTAGATGATCAAATGGGCTTTCTAGCAAAGGTGTATGATCCCTCGATACTTAGAATGTCACATGCTTGTGACTTCATTCGATTCTGCAATAATAACTAGTACAATATATACCCTCAATCAAGTTAAGTACCATCCAGTTTCTTGAGTTCAGATTAAGTGTTAGCTTATGTAATAGCTGTATTTATCTTGGAATTAAACTTGTTCACAAAGAACAACACTCGCCTTCATGTATTGAGATTGAATAGAAACCCATTCTATCAATCTCATACTCTAATCTGAGGTTTATGAGTGTATTACTTCAATAAGAGGCCTTATGGTACAACTCCCATTATATCAACATATAAAGAGCGATGGATGCCATCTTAACTACTCGTCTTACCAACAAATGATCATCACTATACTTGTAATCATCTGTATCATCCTAATCAACAAGGTTTGAATAAGTACGACCCAAAGTATAGCAGCTCCCACACAAGGTACCAGTATCTCAGGTTTTAGGATACTTGTACTGCTACTACAATAAGACATGGCACCAATACATGGATATAGTTATTTTCGAGAGTCTGTCTTATAGCGGCCTCCAATATATTACATGAATAAATTCATGTGTTAACTCAAGGTACAACCTTTGACTTGTGAGATTGGCTGTTAGGAGCAAACCGAAGGAGTAAGCCTACACATGATTGTCTATCCGCTTCATTGATGTCTAGTCTCAATGAAACTATGACTAGGGATAGTTAGACTTTTTATAGTAACACGTATGTGCAGTTCTCACACCACATAGCTCCTACTATGTCCTCGCTCTCTCAAACTATGAAATACTTACAGACTTTGTCTTGTTATATAAATGAACATGTACATATACTCAATAGCATATATATAATACCAGCGAAATACATAATGTAGAAATAATCACCGATATATAACAAAGATGCCTTATCATTGATAAACAATAATCTGAAACTATTTGCACATTAGTGACTAATAAATATATATCACTCTAATTGCCTCTAGGGCATACATCATTTTTAACAAAATGTCCCTGAGAAAATATGATGATAACTACAAGAAGAGAGAAGGCAACGAAAAGAAGGGTAGAGCTATTTTCGCAAAAGCTTACTCATCCAAAGAGAGTATTGAAGATGATTCAGATGAGCAAATAGCGCTTCTACTTAGAATATTCAAGTGCTCCATGAAGAAAGATGGGAAATTCAACAAGAAGAAGTTTCCTAGCAAAAATAAGCCAACTCAACATAGAAGAGGAGCTGAGGAAGGACAAAAGAAAGAGCATAACAAAGATATTAAGTATTTTGGTTATGGAAAAAAAGGTCACATCCAATCATCCTATCCTAAACAAAAAAAGAACAAATTTAATAAGAAGTTTACGAAAAAATGAGGCACTTGCTGCTACATGAAGCAACTTTGAAGAATCTTCATCATCTGATAAAGAAGCAACTGATTCAGCCAACCTTCGCATGATGGCGATTGATGGAGATAAGGGTGAGAGATAAATAAAAATGAAAAATTGTTAGAAGCGACACAGTTGGTGTTTCTCCTTTAATTGAAGAGGTATCTGTGGTCAAAGGACTTAAGTTCAACTTGCTTAGCGTAACTCATCTTTGTACAAAGCTAGAAAAGTTAAGTTCGACTAAGCAGGTTGCTCAGTTATTAACTGTAAGACTGATTCTATTATCCTCTTTACTCCTAAAATTAATAATGTGTATATAATTGATTTATCCCCTGCTCCACTTACGTTTATCTCATATCTAAGGAGGATAGTTTGTGTTTTAAGCATAGAAGGTTCGTTCATATAAATATGAACATTCTGTCTAAATTGGCTAAAAAGCAATTAGTTATGGGTTTACCCAGTATCAGCTTTGAAAAATATGAGCTTTCCTCAACTTGTCAACTTGGTAAGCAAGTTAGATAGTCATTTAGATAAATTAAAAATGTAGTAACTAAAGACCATTGGTGCTCCTACACCTGGACCTTTTTAGCCCTATTCAACCTATGAGAATGGGTGGAAAAGATTTTCCTTATTGGTTGTGGATGACTTCATGAGATTCACATGGGTAGTTTTGTTGAGTAGCAAAGATGAAACCTTTAAGTCTTTTGTCAAACTCAGTAATCGAATAATGAATGCACTAGGAATTAAAATCTGTATAATCCGGAGTGATCATGGATGTGAATTTGAAAAATTTAATTTTAAAGAATGTTGTATAGCTCATGGTATTAACCACAACTTTTCTACTCCTTATATGTCGCAACAAAATGAGGTTATAGAAAGGAAGAACAGAACCATAGTTGAGATGGCTCAGTCCATGCTAAGTGATAACAATCTACCAAAGTACTTTTGGGGAGAACCCAATTTTGGAGAAAACACCGTATTAGCTTTGGCAAGGGTGCAAGCCTAAGATTGGTCATCTCAGATCCTTTGGTTGTAGGTGTTTCATTTTGAATACCAAGGAGCAGCTAGGTAAGTTTGATCTGAAGGTATCTTTTTAGGTTACTTAACTATAGTAGAGCATATAGAATATATGTCAAGAGAACTAGTCTTTTGGAGGAGTCTATGCATGTAGATTTTGATGAAACTAACAATGCAGGTAGCCTCCCCTCTGATGATGATGAAGGAGTAATCCAAGTAGAAAATTAACTCATCATGTCACTCTATATGTTTCCCAACCCAGCACAAGAGCCACAAACTAAAGAAGTTAAAGCTAATGAAGATCTTTCAATCAACATCAATGAAGAGGAAGATTAAGCCCAACCTCAATAACCTAGTGTAGAGACTCCTATTGTAGATTTGAATCTTCCAAGGAAGATTATAACTCATAGCAATCACCTAATCAATAACATTGTTGATGACATTCATAATCTAGTAAAGACGTGAGATCAGTTCAGCAAGATGATGAGCCATCCATCTTTCATCCCATTAATAAAACTCAAGAAGATTGAAAATGCAAAAGGAGATGACTATTAGATGATCACGATGCAAGAGAAACTAGAGAAATTTAAGAGAAATGAAGTTGAAGATCTAATTCCTCAATCCAATAGGAAATCAATCATTAGTACCAAATGGGTTTTCAAGAACAATCTTGATGAAGATAGTGCTGTTGTAGTGTGAGCATGAGATTTTGTATCAGCTCGCGCGTTCAATGATGATGGCTTTTCGGGAAATTTATCCTCAAATCACATGATTTTCGACCATTCGACGATCTTCATATGGGAATCCTCCTCAGACGTTTTAAATTATTTAACTAAATTAAAAATACAAAAAAAAAAAAAAATCCCGCGCGGAGGCAGCCTCGCGCAAGGCTGCGCGAGGCAGCCCACGTGAGGCTGCGCGAGACAGCCTCGCGAATGGCAGCCTCGCGCAAAGCTGGGCGAGGCAGCCCGCGCACCCCGCGAGGGTCCTAGGCGATCCTCACGGGGATTCCCGCGAGGGTCTTTAGCGACCCTCGCGGGGCCTCCCCGCGAGGGTCCTAGGCGACCCTCGCGGGGATTCTCGCGGGAGACCCCGCGAGGCCTTGCGAGGGAGTCTCGCGCGTGAGACCCCTCGCGTACGAGGCTCCTTGTTTTGGATTTTTTTGGACTTTTTTATCTATAAATAGTCGGGTCTTTGTCAGTTCAAAGGGCCGGAAAATTCAGAGAGAAAAATCCTCTCTTTCAGAACAAAAACTAAATACGTTTTTTATTACTTTCTTCTAACTTTTTCTCGGATCCAAAAACACTTTCGGATCCCAAATTTCTTAATCTTTTTGTAAAATTTCTTCATCTTTTCTTCTTAAATCCTCTGATATTCTCGGGTCTAAAACCAATTTAGAACCCGAGTCTGATTATCTTTTGGATAAATAAACATTTTATTTTCCAACAAAACAATCTTTTTTTCAATTAAATTACGTTAAAAATCCA
>CATIWQ010281110.1:0-15928 GCA_949673415.1 Euphorbia schlechtendalii | reverse complement strand
CGGTCTCGCCCGTACAGAACCTCCGCTAGGATGTTATTCTTTGCGAATGTCGAACAAACGAATATTGAAGAATGAAAACTTTTATTGATAAGTGATTTGCAAGTACACTTATACAACAATCACTCGAGAATATAGAGAAATGTAGTGATCGAAATAAGGATTCGAATCACTTAAACATTTTCTCGCTAACACTTATGAACGTAGCGAATTCTCTATCATACACACACTATATCTCACTCATGCACCCTAACGTTTTCCCTCTGGTTGCCCAGTGCACGAAATTGTAAGGTTTGGAGCCCTATTTATAGAGTTCAAGGGGTTGCGTCTATCCATACGAAGAGTTGTGTCCATTGGTGAAAGATTGCATCACTTCATTGTGATTGGTCGAGAAGCTTCAATCTAATCCATAATGGATAGGCACCATTTCATGATTGGTTAACTTCAGATAGGTGTCTATTCGTTGGTAGTTGATAGTGATTGATGGCGGTTAATCATGCTTATCTGGCAGTTGGTAGTTAAGAAGATAAAACTAAAAACCCATCCAAGTCACGACTGTGAATCTTTGATTGGTAAATTTCTATTCTGAAGAAGAACAGGTCACGATCGTGAATGGTTATCGCTACCGTGAATTGCATTTTTCCTCAGAATTCTCCTTGTGACTTCACCGATCTTTGACAGCTTTGATCCTAAGCCAAATCTTTATGTTCCACGCATCTTTTTTCACCTTTTCACTCTTTTTTCATAGAATTCCACTTTCAATCATTTAACTCTCAAGATTTACCTAGTATCTGCATTTGCATAAAAAACAACTATATACCACGTGAAATCTTTTATATGAAGTATAAAAATGACTTAAATTATAGTGTTTAGTGTGTAAAATTAATATGATAATAAGTGTAATTATACATTTATCAATAGGATATTAAGGTGGTTGGACCGTGAAGTTCAAGCTTATGTTGAAGGAGGAGGGGGCACTCAGATTCTGAGGGACCTCTACTTATGAGGCAAAGCTCTGAAGGGGTGGTCTGGAACTATATAAATGCATGACCGCCCTTGAAGATAATGCTAGTTGATGCCAACCCGGATGAAATTGACCTAAGAACACCAACTACTAATCAATCTACCCCTGATCGAATTGATTTTTTGGCTGAGCAACCTAGAAGACATTAGCTTACCTTAACCCTGAATGATTATTACCCCTAGAAGTCTAACCTTTCAAAAATTGATTGAACCGTCTCGGACCTTGACCAAAGTGATTTGGTGATTGGGATAGCGCTAACTTAGTTTAGCCATGATGGTATTAGGGTTGCAAGGTTCCTGCGCCAAACAAGAAGGTGTTGGTAGGATTTTTAAATGGGTCACTTGATGATGAAAACATATTAGGAGCGGAATTAGGCCTCCTAGCCATAGGATAGCTGGAAATGGCAGGGCCTTGGAGATTCCCAATTAATTCTTGATTAGAAAGCCTATTTGAGGCTCAATCTTCCTATTGACAAGGACGGATATGGAACTGCAGCGCTTGAACAAACTGGTTGCTGCAAATAAGAGCGCTTAAGGCATTTGCGATCTCTTGACCTGAACTCAACTACTAGACTATTGGCCTATCATGCGCGGTCAACTCATCTCCTCCAGAACCACTTTGAGATTATGTCATCCCGAAACTCTGAAATAACCAAAGACTGATCTTTGATTTTAATCAAAATCAAAACTTGAACCTGTTCACCACTTTTCTACTAATAATATAAAAGTTCTAAATATGAATAGGTGTTGTTAGTATCGCTTATCAAATAGAAAAATGATGATTACTGCAAGTATAAAGTTGCGATGTAGTTTTAAAAGAAATCAATCCCACAAGGAAGGAATTCGGTTCTAGATATCAAATAGAGTTACGGTATAAAAGAAAATAAAAGAGGTTATGGGTTTTGAATGGTAAACTGATGAATAAACAGATGCATGAACAGATTAGAGAAGATGCAAAGCATATAGATATTCTCTAAGGACAAGTATAGTAGAGTAAAATATGAAAAATAATTAAAGTTGTTTTAAACACTAGATAACTTCAACAAACTCAGTTCTAGATGCCTAAATATCCTATAATTCATCGCAGAGCAACACATGAAATGACTTTTCTAATTCTAGGGTAAACAAATTATGACACTTATAAGAACCTGGATAAAAATAATACCATGCTTAGCAAGGGTTGCTCTCACATAGCCATATTTAGCAAGTTACCACCCTAAAAATGTTGGTTCACTAAAAAACTTTAAAATCATAGATCCAGTGACTATACACAATCTCATTAACCCCGAAATCACTCTTAAAGTCAACTTGAAAGCATATAACTTGATTAATATAAATAACGCAAGATGAAATACTTGTTATAACACATAGACATATAAACTTCGTATTAGAAAGTATAAGTAGAAAATAATGTAAAGTTGTAAGGTATGCAATTGAAAGTTAAAGTTGATCAAGCCGTATCCACTCTTTTAATGAGAGTCGTCAATTCCAGCAATTCCTGCGTCTACTTTGAATTCGGTCTCGACTTGTACAAAACCTCTGCTAGGATGTTATTCTTTTTGAATATTGAACAAATGAATGTTGAAGAACATAAAATTTTATTGATAAGTGCTTTGCAATTACACTCATACAACAATAGCTCGAATATGTGGAGAAATCTAGTGATCGAAATAAGAATCGAATCACTTATACATTTTTCTCTCTAACACTTTAAACTTAGTGAAATATATATCTTTCACTCTCTATCTATGTAATACATTTTTTCTTCATCTATTCCCCATGCATCATCATGAAATTGGTTGATGTGAACTCTATTTATCAAGTGTGAAGGGTTGCGTTTATCCAAATGAAGAGTCGTGTCCATTAGTGAAGGGTTGCATCATCTTCATTGTGATTGGATACTAGAATTCATCCTTATCATCAATGGATTGGTTCCTTTTAATGGCTTCATTGTCCCCAAAAGGTGTCTTTTCATTTGACAGTTGGTGGCGGTTGATCGTCCTTATCCGGTGGTTGGAAGTTGAGAAGAGTTATCCAAAACCATCACAAGTCGCGAGCATGACATACATGTCATGATCGTGAATATTGGTTGGTAACTTTCTGTTTGTGAAGAAAGACAAGTCGCGACTGCGATAGATAGTCACAGGCGTGATTTGTCTAATCGTGAACAGGAACCACGATCGTGACATGTACTTCTTTTCATGATCCTTCTTTGTATCTTTGCCAACCTTTGACAACTTCGATCCTAAGAAAATTCCTTATATTCCATGCATCTTTTTAAACCTTCTTCACTCTTCTTACATAGATTTCCATCTTTGATCATTTCACTCCCAAGATTCACCTAGTTTTTGTACTTGCATAAAAAATAACTACATACCATGTGAAATCTTTTATATGAAGTATAAAATGACTCTAAACCACATCATTATATGATTGAAATTATCAAGATAATAAGTGTAATTATACACTTATCACACCCCCACACTTAACTTTTTCCTTGTCCTCCAGGTAAACACAATTGAAGTGTATAAAATAGTAATTCAAGTTTGTACCTCATTTGGTGAAAGACTATTGCAGTGAGTCCACATTCCCACATTGCATAAAGTTCAAGTTAAAGTTTGAAATTTCCCACAAGTTAGTAATGTGCAATTTATATAGTCCAGTTGCATACATTTTCTCTTAATGGAGAGCCAACCGAAGTAACTCTTCATATAACCGTTATACGCTTGCTCGAATATTTCCTTCTCTCAAGTAGAGTACAAAGTATAAAAGACAAAGGGAGCACACTTTTAAAAGATTGATCTCAAGGCTTTTTTAGGTAACCTAGGATGCTAAACACTCTTAGTGGTTGCATTTTATGCTCCATACCACTCTCCCCTTTTTCAGTGGTTGCATTTTATGCTCCATACTACTTTCTCTCATTTTTTTTCTTTTCAAGCATATGTTTTTCAAGTACAGATTTGTACTTTGCACCCATTTTTCATTCTATGCTACTTTTCTTTTTTCACTCATTGAATGGTTGTAGTTTCTGCTCCATACCATTCCTCACCTTTTGTATAACTCATTGGTTATCCTCTCTTTCTTTTGATTTTTCTCCCTTAATACCCTCATCCTTTATTGATCACTTTCAAAGTATCATGGCTATAGTTTCCCAACACTTTATACATACTCAATACTTATAAAACTCATAGTAAGAACACTACTAGATATTACTCCACTCAAAACTTATCAGTAACATTGAACTAAAACTATATAACTTATACTAATTCATGTTGCATTGAAAATCAAAACTTACTTGGAATATTGTTTTGAATGTTACTCACCACTCATCCTTGCCAAATGCTAAATGTTGTGCCAAAAACACTCAAACTCTAAACGTGCACTCAAACTCGAAACAACTTATTTAAAATATGTACTAACATCAAACTTGTAATACCTAACACTCTCAATAACTTTGGAACATATGTTAGTATTTTATAGGTATGGATAAGGTATAAACAACAAAAATTCAAGAAACATTTTCATATTCTTCGATTTTTTTAATTAATTTATTTAATTTTTTTGAATTTTTGGGATTTTTTACAAATGCCCCCCACACTAGAGAACACAATGTCCTCATTGTGAGAGACTTAACTAGTCATGCTAATTGACACATAAATATAATTACCCATTCTCCGGCAACTTGATCTCTAGAACGCACTTGCCTTCCCTGGTAACGGCTCTAAAAACTTGTTCGCCCCTTTTGTACTGATAATATAAAAGTTCTAATTATGAATAGGTGTTGTCAGTACTGCTTATCAAATAGAAAAATGATGATAACTGCAAGTATACAATTGCGATGTAGTTTTAAAAGATATCGATCCCACAGGGAAGGAATTCAGTTCTAGATATCAAATAGAGTTACAAGATGAAAGAAAATAAAATAGGTTAAGGGTTTTGAATGGTAAACTGATAAATAAATAGATGCATGAACATATTAGAGAAGATGCAAAGCATATAAATATTCCATAAGGACAAGTATAGTAGAGTAAAATATGCAAAATATTCAAAGTTGTTTAAAACACTAGATAACTCCAACAAACTCGGTTCTAGATGGCCAAATATCCTATAATTCACACGCAGAGCAACACATGAAATGACATTTCTAAATCTAGGGTAAACGAATTATGACACTTATAAGAACCTGTATAACAATAATACTATGCTTAGCACGGGGTCGCTCTCACATAGCCATATTTAGCAAGTTACCACTCCAAAAATGTTGTCTCACTAAACAACATTAAAATCACAGATCTAGTGATTATACACAATCCTGTTAACCCCGAAATCACTCTTAAGGCCAACTTGAAAGTATATAACTTGATAATATAAATGACGCAAGATGAAATACTCATTACGACACATAGACATATCATAAACTTCGAATTAGAAAGTATAAGTAGAAAACAAAGTAAAGTTGTAAAGCATGTAAGTGAAAGCTAAAGTTGATAAAACCGTATCCACTCTTTTAATGGGAGTCATCAATTCCCGCAATTTCTGCGTCTACTTTGAATTCAGTCTCGACTCGTATAGAACCTCTTCTAGGATGCTATTCTTTGTGAATATTGAACAAATGAATGGTGAAGAAAATAAACTTTTGTTGATAAGTGCTTTGAAATTACACTCATACAACAATCACTCGAATATGTGGAGAAATCTAGTGATCGAAACAAGAATTGAATCACTTATACATTTTTCTCTCTAACACTTTGAAATTAGCACTCTCTATCTATGTCATACACGGTTTCTTCATCTCTTCCACATGCATCATCATGAAATTGGTTTATGTGAATTCTATTTATAGAGTGAGAAGGGTTGCATATATCTAAATGAAGAGTCGTGTCCATTGGTGAAGGGTTGCATCATATTCAATGTGACTGGATGCAAGAAATCATCCTTATCATCAATGGATAGGCACCTTATCATGGCTTCATTATCCCTAAAAGGTATCTTTTCGTTTGACAGTTGGTGGGGGTTGATGGCGGTTAATCGTTCTTGTCCGGTGGTTAGATGTTGAGAAGAGTTATCCAAAACCTTAACAAGTCGTGAGCGTGACATACATGTCATGATCGTGAACATTGGTTGGTAACTTTCTATTTGTGAAGAATGACAAGTCGCGGGCGTGATTTGTGCAATCGCGAATAGGAATCACGATCGTGATATGTGCTTCTCTTCATTATTCTTCTTTGCAACTTTATCAATCTTTGACAACTTCGATCCTAAGCCAATTCCTTGCGTTCCAAGCATCTTTTTGCACCTTTTACACTCTTTTTGCATAGAATTCTATCTTTGATCATTTCACTCCCAAGATTCACCTAGTTTCTACACTTGCATTAAAAACAGCTACATACCATGTGAAATCTTTTACATGAAGTATAAAATGACTCTAAAACACATCGTTTTATGATTGAAAATATCAAGATAATAAGTGTAAGTATACACTTATCAGAACCCAAACCCAAATATGAACCCAAGTCTTCACTAGAATCAATGTGTGGAATACCCTTTGATGGCAAACCAAGATGGGGGACATCTGGACAAGGCGGGGAGTTGGCCGCTTCCAATCCTTAAATAAAGCAAACACAATCGAACAACTTCATCATATATGAAATGAATGTTTGACATACTTGATGTTGATGTGTGAAATGCATATGACGTAGCTGCATCACAAAGGGTTGATATGCCGTGATGCGATAAAATTTATGTTTGACAGTCCATTTGAAACAAATAGGGTTAGTCATTACTAATAAAGATGTAATATAAAAGATAACAAGACCTAACTCATGTGGTGATGGCTTGAGCTTAAGGTGACATCATATGATGTCGAGGGTTGCATTTGTCAATCCATTGGGAATAAATAGGTCGATTATCGTAATACCCATGTGGTAGTAGGCTTGTTGTTGAGGTGTGACTCATGTTTTGCCAATCCATTTGGAACAAAACAGGTTGACTTCCATAATACATGTGTGGTAATAGGCTTGGTTTTAAAGTGTGACTTATATTTGCCAATCCATTTAGACCAAACAGGTTGATTTCTGTAACACCCGTATGGTAGAAGGCTGAGGTTATGATATGTGTTTGCTAATCCGCTTAGAACAAACCTTTTAATTTCCATAATACCCGTGGGGTAGAGTGCTGAGGTTGTGATTTATGTTTGCTAATCCGCTTGGAACAAATAGGTTGATCGTTGTATTGCCCATGTGGTACAAGGCTAGGCTTTTTGAGAATTCACAACTATGGCTCTTTCTCATGTTGTGAGTTTGCTTCGTTCGGCTTTTGCACAATTGTGTGAGTCCGAGTAAATAGAGAATCGTATCTGTGAGCACAGGATTTTGTACCAGCTTACGCATTCAATGATGACGGCTTTTTGGGATTTTTATCCTCGAATAACATTATTTTCGATTATCCGAAGATCTCCGAATGTTCCTCGTCGCCAATTTATCTTAAGGACTTAAATTATTTTTTAAGACTTTAAAAATTAGATTTTGGTAAAAATTAATTTATTTATATTTTCAAAAAATTAAAAATATCTTTAATTATTAAAAAAATAAAAAAACCACAAAAAATAAAAAATATCGGAATCGGGGATTGGCCTCGCCAGAAAGTCTGGCGAGCCTTGCTAGAAGTTCATGCGAGGCTCGCTAAAAGTTTGTGCGAGCCTCGCTAGAATATGTTTCCTTTTGGATTCTCTGGTTTTTTTGCCTATAAATATTTGTGGAATTTTTAGTATTCGGGAGTCGAAAAATTAGAGAAAAATTATATTTTCACGAGAAATAACAACAAGAAAAATTAAGAAAATATTTGCTTTCAAATAATTCAGATCCAAAACACGTTTGGATTCTGAAACTTAACGATTTTTAAATCAACTTTCTTTCATCTACTTCTTCTTCTAAAATCCTCAGATATTCTCAAGTCTAAAACAAATTTAGAACCCGAGTCTGATTATCTTTGGGATAAATAAAAATTTATTTTCCATCTAAACCACAACCTTAAAAATGAACGAGGAACACTCCCAGGGATCATATGGATACGCAGAAGTGGATTCACGCCGAAAGGGTAAGGCTTTGAGTTGCTGGAGCTGGTTCATCTCATGTTTCCTATGTTTTTCTACATGTAGACCTAGGAATATTTTTTACTCTCTTTTATTGTAAATATCATGTAATATTTCTTCTCCTTATTTTCTATTGCTTTTAATTTATGAAAATACATGTTAGAATACCCCAACGAAGGGAATTAAAATTATTCCCGGATTACAAACCTCACTTATTGCCATGCGAGCACTTTCATTGATTAAAAATGACCAACATATTTGTAAATAAAATGAAACATTTTATTTCTAAACAAGAATTTCCAATAATCAATGTTTTTAATTAAGCCACACGGGCCTCGCCAAAATCAAAACGAGCATGCGTGTAAATATTCATGTTGTGTTATATACCCTATGCTAACCCTTGTGGATGTAGGTTAGATGCATGCCTAGGTTTTATTTTCCTTCAGTATTGCAAATATTTTACGAAAATGTAATTAATAGATTAGGTGGGGCAGTTGCATCCCTGATCGTGAATTTTTTGGCTATAGTCGTTCTGAAAGGCTTATCCCCGGCAACTGCGCCAAAAACTTGATCGCAAGGTTTCAACTCTGATTACTCTAAGGAGTTATATTCTAAAATGAAGCAAAAAACCTTGTTCCCCACTTATCTACCGATAAGATGAAAGTTCAAAATACGAAGAAGTGTTGTCAATACCACTTATCTAAATAGAAAAATGGTGACCACTGCAAGTATATAGTTACGATGTAGTTTTAAAAGATATCGATCCCACATGAAGGACCAGCTCTAAAGATCAACAAGAGAAACGGAATAAAGAAAATAAAATAAAAATAGGTTTGATTATAGTTGGGAAGAATTGGAATGATGAATGGATAGATAAATGTATGATAGATTAGAGAAGATAAAAGTATATAGGCTTTCATTTCGAACAAGTATAGCAAAGAAAACATGCAAGGTCATCAAAGCTATTACGTTCACTAGATTAATTTAATAGACTCAGATATTCAATTATTCACTGCAGAGCAACACATGAAATGACTTTTCTAAATCTAGACCAAATGAATTAAGATGATTATATAAACCTTGATAACAATATTACTATGCATAGTACGGGTCGCTCTCACATAGCCACATTTAGCAAGTTACCATTCCAAAAATGTTGGCTCACTAAATAGCATTATAATCATAGATCCAGTGATTATACACAATCTCGTTAACCCCGAAACTACTCTTAAAGTTAACTCAAAAGCATATAACTTGATTAATATAAAAGACTCAACACGAAATATACATTATGACATATAGACATATCATAAACTTCGAAATAGAAAATTTAAGTAGAAAGCAAAGCAAAGTTGTAAGGTATGCAAGTGAAAGCTAAAGTTGATCAAACAGTATCAACTCTTTAATGGGAGTCGTCAATTCCCGCAATTCCTGCTTTTGCTTTGACTTCGGTCTCGACTTGTACAGAACCTCCACTAGGATGCTATTCTTTATGAATATCGAATAAATGAATGTTGAAGAATGAAAACTTTTATTGATAAGTGATTTGCAATTAAACTTATACAACAATCGCTTGAATATGTAGAGAAATCTAGTGATCGAAATAAGGATTATATACATTTTCTCCCTAACACTTATGAATGTAGTAAAAACTAAATATTTTTACTCTCTATCTATGCATACACATGCACTATAATACACACATAGTCACTCACAATCCATGCCACAAAATTGGTGAGTTTGGATCCCTATTTATAGAGTTCGAAGGATTGCGTCTATCCATAAGAAGAGTTGTGTCCATTAGGAAAAGATTGCATCACTTCTTTGTGATTGGATGGAAGGCTTTGACCTTATCCACAATGGATAGGCACCTATTCATGATTGGTTGACTTCCAATAGGTGTCTATTCGTTGGGCAGTTGATGGCAATTGATGGCGGTTGATCGCTCTTATCTGGCGGTTGGTAGTTAAGAAGATTTGACCAAAAATGTGTCCAGGTCACGATCGCGATATACATGTCGTAACCGTGAATACTTGTTTGGTAGTTTTCTATTATGAATAATACAAAGTCACGACCGCGAGTGGTTGTCAAGATCATGAAATGTGTTTTTCTTCAAAATTCTTCTTGTAACTTCATCGATCTTTGACAGCTTCGATCTTAAGCTAAGTCTTTAATTTCCACGCATCTTTTTGCATCTTTTTTACTCTTTTTTCATAGATTTCCACTTTAGATTATTTTACACCCAAGATTTACCTAGTATCGACATTTACATAAAAAAAACTACATACCACGTGAAATCTTTTATGTGAAGTATAAAAATGACTTAAACTATAGTGTTTAGTGTATAAAATTATAATGATAATAAGTGTAATTATACACTTATCAATCCCCCCGAGGTTATGTAATCTTTAATCTTTACTTTTCTACATTTATTTACTGCTTTATGTATGGATTTACTGTTTACCGCTTATAAGTTAAATCATACATTACAACTCAAAATGACATAAGTGTGAATATGCACAGTTAAAGAAATATGGTTTTCTATATATGTAATATCATGTGATCCAATAAGAAATAAGTAACTTATCCCAAACCCGAATCTCTATATCTTAGTGGGCCATCCCCCGGACATTAAGCCTCACAGGACTTTAAATCCTGGAAAGAGCTAGTCCAGGTGGTGACTCTACACTAAGAGATGGCGGATTCAGGTTGAATTGATCTAAAATATTTCCCGCTTTCTCAATCAAACTTTCTGAGTCCCCAACCCGGTACATTTTATTTTCAACATAAACACCCTGATGGACCGCGCCTCTCATCTCGCACTCTCTCGACCCATATCCTTAGGTGTAAAAATCGACTAATTTGTGTGACTATAAGTTTAGTGGGTTTGTGGTGGAATGATTACCATATCATAAACGATTGAGTGCATAATCATATCTGAACAAGAGATTGTGGTTAGCATGATGCAGCATACGATATATAATAAAAGGAAAGTGATAAACACATAGCACATAGCATGCGATGCACTTCCACCAACCTTATATTGCCTCGCATAAGGGTTAAGCTTTTAAATCTAAGCTTGGGTCATCCCAATACCGTGAGGTATTAAAGATCGCACTTGCAAGAAGATATGCAATTTTTTTTGGTAGACCTGGAGAAAGTGTCTATAGTTTCTTATATGAGTTTGGTCATGGGTTGTTGATGTAGAAGGATCTTGTTTGCACTACGTTACACTCCAAACCTCTCCCCAGATAGGTTCTAACGAGGGAGGTACATGTGATATGGTAACAAGTGATCCACTTGATAGGTATCCTTGGTCACCAAGGGATCGCAAGTGATACTTTGGCAGCTTCATGGTAAAATAGGGCACTCTAACCTTAAGACTAAGTCATTTAATGCAAAATGCTCTATTAGAAATACCTTAAGCATGGATTTAACTCATTTAAAGACTTTTCAATACTCATCCAAAATAATTTAAAGTTTTAAGTTAATAAAAAATATTTCCCTAGCGGAGTTGCCACTATGAGAGGACGACATTCAACCAGCGTGATTGATTGCAAGGTTTTGACTATACTAATTTAGAGAGCTTATATTCAGTGATAATGCCAAAAACCTTATTCCCCACTTTTCTATCGATAAGATAAAAGTTCAAAATATGAATAGTTGTTGTCAATACTACTTATCTAAATAGAAAAATGATGACCACTGCAAGTATAAAATTTCGATGTAGTGTTAAAAGATATCGATCCCATAGGGAAGGGATTCGGTTCTAAAAACCAACTAGAGTTACGGGGTAAATGAAAATAGGTAATTTTGATTGGAGGGTTTGGATGATGGACAGATGAATAAATAGATGTATGAATAGACCAGAGAGGATGAAAAATATATCGATATTCCCTAAGAACAAGTTTAACAGAGAAAAACATGCAAAATCATCAAGAATATTTTGTACACTAAATAACTTCAACAAATAAGGTTCTAGACGCCTAATATTCAATAATTCATCATAGAGCAACACATGAGATGACTTTTCTAAGTCTAGGGTAAACGAATTATGACACTTATAAGAACCTAGATAACTATATTACTATGCTTAGTACGGGTTGCTCTCACATAGCCATATTTAGCAAGTTACTATTCAAAAAATGTTGGCTCACTAAACAATGTTATAATCACTGATCCAGTGACTATACACAATCTTATTATCCCTGAAATCACTCTTAAAGTTAACTCGAAAGCACATAACTTGATTAATATAAATGACGCAAGACAAAATACTTTTTATGACACATAGAAAAATCATAAACTTTGAAATAGAAAGTATAAGTAGAAAACAAAGTAAAGTTGTAAGGTATGCAAGTGAAAGCTAAAGTTGACCAAACTGTATCCACTCTTTAATGGGAGTTGTCAACTCCCGCAATTCCTGCGTGTACTTTGAATTCGGTCTCAACTTGTACAGAACCTTGTCTAGGTTGCTATTCTTTGTGAATTTCGAATAAAAGAATGTTGAAGAATGAAGACTTTTATTGATAAGTGCATTGCAATTACACTCATACAACAAACGCTCGAATTTGTGTAGAAATATAGTGATTGAAATAGGAATCGAATCACTTATACATTTTTCTCACTAAGACTTTGAATGTAGCGAAATTTAGATATTTTTACTCTCTATCTATACACGCATACTATCATTCAATACCTTCTATTCATGCTAAAACACCATATGTCACGAAATTGACTAGTCTTGAACCCTATATACAAAGTGTGAAAGGTTGTGTCTATCTCAACGAAGAGTCGTGTCCATTGGCGAAGAGTTGCATTACTACAATATGATTGGACACAAAGATTCATCCTCATCCATAATGGAAAGGCTCCTTTTCATGATTGGTTGACTTCCAAAATGTGTCTTTTCGGTTGGTAATTATTGCGGTTGATCGTTGTTATCTGGCGGTTGGTAGTTAATAAGAGAAAATAAATAACCATCACTAGTCGTGACCAGGAATTACATATCAGGATTGTGACTAATGGTTGATAACTTTTTGTTTTGAAGAATAACAAGTCACGACTGCGAATGAGTGTTACGACCGTGAATTGACATTTTCTTTAAAATTCTTCTTGCAACTTTACTGATCTTCGACAGCTTCGATCCTAAGCCAAATCCTTGTGCTCCACAGATCTTTTTGCACCTTTTTTACTCTTTTTACATAGAATTCCACTTTTGATCATTTTACTCACAAGATTTACCTAGTTTCTACATTTGCATAAAAAACAACTATATACCACGTGAAATCTTTTATATGAAGTATAAAATGAAAGAAAACCATATCGTTTTATGATTGAAAATGTTATAATAATAAGTGTAAATATACACTTATCACACCCCCCCACACTTAACTTTTTCCGTGTCCTCAAGGTAAACACAATAGAAGTGTATAAAATAGTATTCATATTCGTACCTCATTTGGCGAAAGACTATCGTAGTGAGTACCACATTCCCACTTTGCATAAAATTCAAGTAAAAGTTCAAAATTTCCCACAAATTAGTAATGTGCAATTTATATAGTTCAGTTGCATACCTTTACTCTTAATGGAGGGTCAACAGAATTGCATCTTCATATAAGTGTTATATGCTCACTCGAAAATTTCCATCTCTCAGGTATAGTATAAAGTGTAAAGGACAAAGGGAGCACACTTTGGAATGTTTGATCTCAAGATATTTTTAGGTAACATAGGATGCTAAAAGCACTCTTAGTGGTTGCATTTTATGCTCCATACCACTCTCCCCTTTTTTTAGTGTTTGTATTTTATGCTTCATACCACTTTCTCTCATTTTTTTTCTTTTTAGCATATGTTTTTGAAGTAAAGATTCATACTTTGCACCCATTTTTCATGCTATGCTACTTTTTGTATTTTCACTCATTGAATGGTTGCAGTTTCTACTTCGTACCATTCCCTCACCTTTTGCATAACTCATTGGTTATCCTCTCTTTCTTTTTATTTTTCACTCTTAATACCCTCATCCTTTATTGATCACTTTTAAAGTATTATGGCTATAGTTTCCCAACACTTTAAACACACTCAACACTTGTAGGACGTATTCGAGAATAACATATAAAACTCATAGTAAGAACACTACTAGATATTACTCCACTCAAAACATATCAATAGCATTAAACTAAAATTATATAACCTATACTAATTCATGTTGCATTGAAATATTTATCAAAACTTACTTGTAATGTTTCTTTTGAATGTTACTCACAACTCATCCTTGCCAAATGCTAAATGTTGTGCTAAAACGCTCACACTCTCAATGTGTGGTTATACTCAAAACACTTTGTTCGAAATATGCACTAACATCAAACTTGAAATACCTAACAATCACAATAACTTGGGAACATATGTTAGTATAGCATAGGTATGGATAATGTATAAATAACACAAAAATGAAGAAAAATTTTAAATTCTTCGATTTTTTTAATTTTATTTAATTTTTTGGATTTTTGGGATTTTACAATTGCCCCCCCCCCACACTAAAGAACACAATGCCCTCATTGTGAGAGACTTTATTAAAAACTAAAAACTAAATTAATCACACACAAATGAAAAGAAAATAAAAGAAAGAAATTGAACCCGTTTTAATCTTCTGAACTTGAATCTAGAGGATTCGGTGAGATATCCAAATTCTTCACTCTGAAGTATGTATTCAACTTGCGGTTCAAAGAAATGTTAGATTTTGTTAGTTGACAAACATCTTGCTGTAAGGAGGCTATGTCTAGGCATGCTTGATCGACAACTTTGACTAACTTTCGTCTCAAGTATCATGTGTACTCCCGAAGGCTTATCTTGATCCACTACTTCCACTTTGGACTTCTTCATTATCTTCATCATTTTGATTTTCTCGAGAAGTAGATCCTTCTATCGGTCTTAGCTTCCCTACCCTTACCCTATACGGTAGAAATATAAATTTTCCTTCGTCTTCTTTGACCAATCATGTTCTCTTCATATATACTACTCCCACAAAATTAAATTTTTCTCCTAGACTATATTGATATGGTAGTTGGTTCTTTGCCCCCAAAATAATGCCGCAAATTGTATTTACACCTCCAACTCTAGCGCTTTTATGTGTAGTCTAACTAGTGATGGATTCCAACATATACATCGGAAACTTTGGCCGTAATTGCGAAACCGCACACTCCAATATTACCAAGTCTTTCATCGACACCTTAGTAGTTTCATGTTGGAAGAAAAGACTTTGAGAAATAAACTTGTGAAGGTAGAGAAGGCTATTACTCTGAATGTTTTTGTTGGACGAGTTTTTGACATCATATCGATCCAATCCCGTTAACTCAGTCCAAACATCCATTAAATCATAATCTTCTTCCTTTTCAATCTCTTCATAAGTTTCTCCTAAACTAAACTACTTAATCAGATCCATTAAAGTAAACTTATACTCCTCCCCTCCATTCCTGAATTTTCACTTCAAAAAGTTCCCATCCTCCGTAACAGTAACCAAAGGACCCATCCCTCGATAAATGGAAAATGCATATTCACAAATTTTTCCAATCCAAATAGTAAAAAATACTCTTCTACTTCTGTATGAATCCCAGCATCAATAGCAAAATTAGGATCGTAGAAAAGTGTACCTTAGAAATCAAATTCTTTGATCCTTTAGTATCTTTCAACTTCTTCTTCACCATAAATTGGAAAAGGGCATCCATACTTATTTTGTTGGTTGACCAATTTGTTCTTTCCCTTAGTTGCTGCAGATTTCTTGGGAGCCATTGAATTCAAGAAAGAAAGATTTGTGTTTGATTT
>CATIWQ010281054.1:0-11342 GCA_949673415.1 Euphorbia schlechtendalii | reverse complement strand
ACACACACACACACACACTTCTCTTTCTATCACCTTCTTTTTCAAACTTTAGCTATTCTCCCCACTCTCTAACTCCTCCTCAACTGTTGAGGCCATCAACTCTTCAAACTTCTCGGTCTTTCCCAGCAAGATTTCAATCTACCGGCAAACAAATTCATTTTTGTCAGTCATTTTCTCTATGAAATAGAGGATAAAATGGTTATTACACTACGTCATAAGCTTAGCAAGTTAAACTTAATTAAAATAAAATTATTTACCAACAAAAAATAACCACTTAAAATATTTTGACGGACAAGGCTATTTTGGTAAATCAGGACATTGAATTACTGAAAGACAAAGATGGATAAGCTTAAGTTCAGGTTAGATATAACTAGTCCTCACAGTTGCAATAGTCTTAGCTACTTCAGTATATATATTGAGTTATATGTTCAATAATCTTACATTGGTACCAAGAACCAAAGAGAGGATATATACAATTTATTCAAAGTTTCTTTAAATGTAAAACCAAGAGAACCACAGATAACATACCTGACCCACATCAATAGTGAAGAAAAATTCCTCACAACCATAGTTCTCTCTATGGAAACTAACAAAATAATCAAAACCACATAGACAAACTGTAAACCCAAAATATATTAAGGAACATGAGAAAGCCACAAATACAACAAATATAAACTAAAACGTATTAGTAGAAAAAAAACCAAATAATACTCGCTAGCATATGAGAAATCATAGCTAAACTAACTAGAAAAAATGTGCACATATGGACAAACAAGCAACCAACCAGTAAAAAATTGTTATATAACTTCCTGTGGGTTTTAAAGTATATCATGTATGCCTCTAGTTTTATTATTCTACATTCCTGCAGTTTTGACAACAAGTTTATGATGATAATGGATAGTTAGTTTCAAATCATAATAAGCAATTACTCAATGGACAAAAAGTGTGACAAGAGATCATGCACTGAAAATTACAAACAATCTTGACCAAAATTTCATGATTACAAAATGAGAAAAACAAATAATACACTCAAATAGAGATAATTTAACTTGATAGTGAAGAATCTACTCATATGTCAGCTATAGTCTAACACATGCACAATTCCTCTACTTTCTTATCTCACATATGAGGGTATGAGAAAATTTCAGTTAATTGACCAATCCATCAATGATGTTTCCATATATGGGGAAGATACTAAATTTATATTCATAACAACAAGACAATATAAGTTAATGAGGTTTCTCACTAGTGATAAAAATTGATTTAAATTGACTTATGCAAATTTTAGCATGTTGCAATTTATTCAAAACTGAATCAACTGAGAAATTCGCTTGCTAGTAATCATAATTCATCAATACTAACTTGAGTTGAGAAAACCGAAAGAGCCAAAGCTAGAAGTCCAAGTTGAATATTACCATTTGCCAACTTCAAGCAAATCAATCTCAAGTTAATCAAATGAGAAAATGCTCACAGTCGTAATGTCACTAGCATACATTGCTAATGGATCATTCATCTTTTCACCTGCATATGGTAAAAGCAATTAAATACTTTAGTTAAAAAATTATTATAAGGAAATATTCAACCACTTCAAAAAAAATCAAATCCCAAAAAGGTGAAGTGTAGAAAAGCATATGAATCTTATAAGCGGTAGAAGGTGTAACAGGACAAATTAAGATGTCATTCGAATCTAAAGTAGTTTTGAAGCTTTTCTGGATCAAAGTCCTCACCTAAACACTATTATAACCATAAATCTCTTCTTGAAAGCTTTTAAAGATTTTAAGCAGCTTCAACTCTTAAAAACAAGGCCCAATATCAATTAACTAAAGTTGATACTTTTATTGTAATAAATAAAAATTTTAATATGAAGGATAAATTTATTTTGGGCCATTGATTCAAATTTATGCAGGTCTTTATAGAATCAAGGTGTTGATCCTAAAAAAAGGATAAGATTCTCTAAAACAATATCAATAACTTGTGAGGTGTTATTGAAACTTATAGTGCCAACTTAGACTTCTAACATGACCACTTAATGTTAAAATTTTGTCTGGAACAATGGCACTATTTTTTTTAATTCAAACACACACAATGTTTCCAATGGTTCAGTTTCATATATGATAAGACTGACACACTTATTGAATGTTAAATAATGTACAGAATAAAGTCCAGGTTGAATGTTGTCCAGTTTTAGGTTTCCACATAAATAATTTCCTAAACAACATAGGCATGCATTACATATAATAATGTAATGCCATATATAAAGTTTCTGAGATGAAAATCGAAACGTAACACATTAGTGTCCAAGAATTTCTGTGCTACAAGTGTCTTGTAAGTAATGGAGATGCATTCTTACCCTGCCTTCATAAAAGACACAATGAGATGGAATCAGATCACTGTAATCAACAACAGACCAGTAGTTAATTCCTGCAATGAAGTGAGAAAAGTCATGTCATTAAAGCGAATCAAAATGACAAAATTGAGCGAAACTATCAATAATAGCAAGTTTCAGGTAAGGGAAATAAAAGCCATAATAAAACTAATAAAAAATTGCTAATGATTCACATTTCATACCTATGAGCTTTATGTATGTATTGTCAACCAATAATTATGCTTCGTTTGTAGTGAATCCCATGTAGCTTTGATCAAACTAAGATTTGAACATTAGTTGCTTGAGAATGAATCAAATTTTTGTTCAGACATCAAATATATATTGTCAAAAAAGCATAGTTCCTTTTTAATTTTTAACTAAATAATTTTGTGAAAGATGTTAGTGATGAAATTCCAACTGTAGCTTCTTCAAAAAAATTTGCCTATGTGAATAAACAAGCTCGGCTTTCAGTAAAAAAAGTACAGAACTTTATACCTGTCAGTATTTAGTGTTCTGAAAAGCACACGGAGAACTCCCTTTGGGGTATTCAAGGACTTCATAACCTTAGCTGTAAAATAAAGTGTATGGTCAAATTTACAGGCAATTTCAGTAAGAATAAGCAAATTCATAAAAGGCACTAACCAAGTAAGAAAAAGTCAGTCAAAGAACTTCATTAACAATTCCCAGGTGATTAATATGAAAATTTGGAGTTAAACTGCCAAGGTTTTCCTATTGAGTCATGTGAATTGTCTAATTGAAGCAATTAACCAAATATCCATTTGAAAATTAGCAATTACAACTATAATATGAGAACATAAACTTACGACCAGTAATGTTATCTATACATTCAACATTTTTAGAATCTACTAGCATTTTAATATTATGCTATCATATGTTATAAGGTTGACACCTTATATCAGACAAGCTCGTTTACCATCAATAATCTTATGTTCATGTAATTATTAGACAACAGAAGCTCTTACTTTGATGGTAGAGACCATTGGAGTATCCTAGTTAATAAACAATATGAAAATATTGCAGATTCTAAAAGGTTATGAACTGAAATCTATCTTCAACAGATAAAAATAAAATTCTTGACTCAGTCATATTGAACCATAGCTAGAAGATTCAATTCAAATAATAGTGTATCAATTAAATTAACACCACATGCATCTCAAAAGATAATTCAATAATCTGTAGTAGTTTTGAATTCCATTAGACTCTAAATTCTCTCTTGACATAATTTGTGTAAACAATAATGAAAAGATCCAAAATCTAAAGTTATAAGTTATGTAATTTTCCTCCTGGATGAATAATGTTTAAATACAATCTACTTAATATTCTATATCAATCTTAACTACAACTTCAAATATTGCACCTTATACTACCCTGGGATTAATTTCTACTAAATCAAAAGTCCAAACTTCGGAATAAAAAGCCAAATAATAATATAAAGACAAGACTCAAATCTGGACTAACCTCAATGGAGGATGCATCTTTAGGGGTCTTACAGTTTACTGATTCTCATAAAGTCTTTGTCTTTTTCTCTATTTCAACCAATGTGTATGCTGGAAAAACATTAAATTTATAGAATCTGGTTGCAAAAACATAAAATCTGGAAAAACACTCTCAAATAAAGGAAAAAAATTCAAACAGCTCCCGAAATAACCTTTATAAGTTTTCCTATGTTTATGAAGAAAAAACAAGTGAAGGCCAGAATAATAAACGAACCATAGGTATCATAGCCAGCATAACTAGTGGCTCTAGTGAGAGAAGCAATGATCCCATATTTTAAAAAACTCCAACCTTTCCTTTCTGGATTGGCCATAGTAGAAGCCTCGGTCGATGGCCCTGTCATAGCAACCTCAACTATAACTGATGTCCCCTCAGCAACTTGATTAGCGTTAATGCTAAAAAAGTGCTGAATAGGCTTCTTATTTTTGTATAAAGAATGTGAAAGGTGAGATCGGAATGCGTTTGCAGCCATTGATGGGTTTGGGATTTTGGGGGTTTAAGAAAAGGAAGAGAAGAAGCCATTCAGGTATTTTCCTAGAGAAACCACGAACTGAGGGAGAAGAGATGGTTGGATTTGTGCATTTTAAATTTTTTAGTTAATTTTAAATTTTTTAATTATTATTTTCGTCAATTAACAAGTGGGAGATTTCCAGCCCATCAATTTTTCACTGTTCATAGTGTTTTTTGCAACGGTTAGACAAAAAGTGTTGCAATGAAAGTGTATTTGATCAACAAACATATCTATCGCAACACTTTTTATAATGTGTTTCAAAAAATCTTTTTTTTCCTTCAAAAATCACAACACATCAATGCAACACTAGCCATTCAGGTTGCGATAGGCCATCTATGGCGTAGTGAGTTTACCTCATCATTTTCTTGAGATTTGCCCTTTGATGAGTGATTTGAGGATTAAACCCTTTCTATGCTACTGTGCCATGATTCCACCATTGGATACATGTCGTCTGCAGCTATGAAGCATATTTGCGCAACTTCTTCTTCATTCTCTGAAGATTCTAAGGTACGTTCATTTTCACTATCGCTCCATGTTGCTACCATATCCTTCTTTCCTTTGTTCTTTTGGAGCTTCGGACAGCTGGACTTGATGTGTCCTTCCTGATGACATTCAAAACAGGTTATAGGTTTTTGATTCTCACCTCTAAACTCCTCTTCAAATCCTTTGAATTTGCTCTTTAAGAAGTCCATCTTCTAGAAATTCTAACTTTTGAGGGAAGATTCCTTTCTTTGGCCACCTTTAAGGCGATTTGGAGCTGTTCTTCATGAATCTTTTGAATTTCCTGGCTAGTATCGCCATCTCCTCATCATCTTCTAAGGAGCTATCTATTGCTTCTACCTTAAGAATAATGGCTATCTTTCCTTCTGCTTTAGCTTTATCTTTCTTCTAGAAATTCAGCATAGAAATTTCATGAGTAATCAAAGAACAAATTAGTTCATCATACCTGTTAGGTAGTAAGGTCCTGAGCCTCTTCTATAGCAGACTTCTTGGCTTGCCATTTCTTGGTTAAACTTCTGAGGATTTTCTTTACTTGCTCTTCCTCCGAGAAGTTCTTTCCCAATCTCTTGAGCTCATTGATGATGTTGGTGAATCTTGCATTCATTCTGGAGGTGGACTCATTCTCCTCCATCTCAAATAGCTCATAGAGGAAAAGATTCTAATTGATCTCTAATTCTTTGACTTTGTCTATTCCTTCATATGTCACTTCGAGCTTTTTTCGAATTTCGTTGGCACTTTCGCAACCTAAAATCTTGTTATATTCTGTAGCATCTAATGCACAATGAAGAAAATTAATAGCTGCTGCATTAATTTGTAGTTTCTTCATATCATGGTCATTATATTCACTTTCAGGTTGGGAGAGACAACCCCATCAACAGTAATTGTAGGAATGTATGGGCCATTGGCTATAGCGAGCCATGCATACATGTCATGAGACTGTATGAAATTTTTTAAGAATAGTGGGGGTTTGGACACAGATAGCCCTTCTTGGAGAATCTGTATGGTCATATTACCAGGTAGATGTTTTAAGCTATTTTCACTCATGTTGATCGTTTACTCTAGATTTGTTAAATCTGTTTAATTTGAGTCTGCTCTAATACCAATGGTTGGACCTAGTAGGGTGTAAAATAGGTCAGAGGGGGGGTGAATGACTCTTTTTCAAGTTCAAATTTAGTTTCAAAAGACAGGTGCATGTAGCTATTGAAATAACTTCTGAGTAAAAGTATTTTACTTAGAGTCCCCTTTTTAAAGCTTTTGCTGATTCAAATACGAGATGAAATGACCAAAAATTATTTAAAGTATGGAAATTGCAAACAACAATTTTTTCCTGGTTCAGCCTCTGCCTAATCGAGTCCTTGGAAACTCCTGTCCAAGATTTAATCCACTAAGAACTCTTCTTCTGGTGAAGAGAAAACCTTTTACAATGCCTTGACTGAAGTATCCTCCAACAGCATTTGCTAAGTGAGCTATACCAATACAGAAGTTCCCTCTAACTATATCTGAAGCTCACAGCTTCTTATCTTCTTTAGTACATCCCTCACAAGATTTCTAAGCTCCCTCACACTAACTTACCCTTAGCTAGTGTATTACACAACTTGTTTAGAGAGAAAAATGATGAGGTTTTGAACTTTGTTTTAGTTAGCTTGATTACAAACAAATAAGAATGGAGTGTTTGCGATTTTTTATTGCTAAGAAGATTGTAGTGAGTATTTGAGAATTGATTTCACTCTTAAGCTTTCAGTTGTTTCAGCCACCTTCTTCAATGGCGGAAAATCATCCTTTTATAGAGGGGGAGAATGTTTCTATTGGTCTTGGATTGATTTACTAATTCTTCCCCATTATCTCACATTCTTGTTCTACTTAAGAATCTATTTGAGAACCTCGCCCAAGTTTGATCAACGCTACACCTACTAGGAACTAAATGGGACCCACTTCTTATACAGTTGATAGAGTTTTAGCTGAGCAAAATGTTGTTATTCCTGATTTCATAACAGCTTTTGTATATTTAGACTGAAGTACGAAAGTGAACGGCAGCAATTAATGCGAGATCAGCTTTCTTGACTTCTAGCGCCAAAAGACTAAGATTCCCTTTACTGGTCTTTAGAGGGGCTTCCTCTTAACATAGAGTCTTTGGTTGTCTTCAAAGGTTTGCAAGCTTCTGAGATTCTTTGGTTCTTCTATCCTCTAGAGCACATAGGATCTTCTGAATTATCATGTACTTCTGAACTCAGAACCTTCAAAACTTTAAATTCACTACTCAGAATCCAACACTTCTATTGTGCTGAGTATATAGCGGTACGAAGTTGTTTGGCAAAGCTGTTATGGATTAAGCAGTAAATAGAGGATTATGGTTTAAAGTCTAAATGCCTTGAAGTTTTGTGTGATAATAAGAGCGCAATTGACCTATCTAAGAATCAAGTTCAACATGGAAGGATGAAAGCATGCCAATATAATATATAACTTCATAAGGGATCATGTGCTTAGAGGAGATGTCAAATTGGAGTATGATCCATCAAAGGAGTAGTGCACTAATGTTTTCACAAAGCCATTAGCAAATGAGCAATTTAATACACTAAGGGAGCTAATTAGAATGACAAACGCAATTTGATGAAAATCCCAGATTATTAATTAAGTGTCAAAAGAAGGATTAAAAGTTGTGCTGAGCTGAATAAGGTGACACGTATTTAATTCTTTCTATTTCAACTACGCTAGTTTAAGTTTTCCCGTTAAAAATAAAAAATCCACTTTATTGAAAGGTTTTTGAATCCTAATCGTTAAAGCTAAAACTATATTGTTTAACTAAGGCACTTAATTCCTTATTCCATTTCACAATTAATATTGTTCTTAGCTTGTGGAGAGAACACGTGTTGTGTTACAAGTAATACGTCTATAAAAGAGAAATTAAGCTAGAGAGAGAAAGATCTTGCAATTCCTGAAGCTTAAGCTTTTATTCTATCAAAATCCCTAAAAATATTCTCTAAAGTTTCAACTGCAATGGCACCTTCTCAACAACAACAACAACAACAACAACAAACTCATGAATGCAATATTCATGAGAATTAATATATTCTATGCGACAAATCACAAAGAAACATGTATATGAACATAAAAGGGGGCACTGAGAAAATATTCTTCCCAAAGGAACCATCCTCACTCAAATCAAATGGGGAAATGCTGAGAGAGAGAGTTTGGTCTAATATACGAGGTTGATTATAAAGGAATCTTGAAGAACAAGACTCTGCACAGAGTGATTAGGTAGCATAACCTAGGTTATTTTAGGTAGCATAACATAGGTAATTTCCTTTTCCTTAATTGACTTACCGTTAAGGATGTGATGAAGAGTTTAACTATAATCTTTACATAATAGAGGGCTTCTCTAATATTTAGATAGTGAGTTTGGGACCATTTATACTTGGTGTTTTCCAAACTGATACGGAGGATTCTTCGCATGCCTTAGAAAGGTACTTTATTAAGGAGAAATAAAGATGAAGAAGTAGTAGCTATACTGAAAGATTGGGAACTTTCGGTAGATTGTGGCTCATGGGAGATTACTACTTCAGCTTTTACTTGGAGGGGAAGAGCTTGCCATGAGCTCTTAACCAAGATTCTTCAACCCAAGACTGTGTTATTTTCAATCTGCACTAAGTTTGAAAGACGTATAGTGTATCACATGGTAACTGGCAAGCAATTGAATTGGCTAGTATTGATCCTCCATCACCTTTCCAAAATGACCACCATGTTCCTCTATGGCTATGTCATCACAGCCATAGTGAAGGCATTGAGAATGAATTTAGATTAATATGAGAGGGAAGAATATCTACTACCATTGATGAGGAAATTAAACTTCTATCACATCGAAAAGTTGAAGTTCTCTCAACTTCACTCTGGGTATACAATGGCCCATGACATCAAATTAAAGAAGAAAAAGGTTGTTCTTACAGTTTTCCTTTTATATGTACTAAAAGAATATGAGGATTATGGTTTGGAAGAGGTTCCAACTTCCAGGGAAGAGACTGTTTATGAGCTTCCTATAAGGGATCAATTGTTGAAGGCCAAGACCACTATAAGCCTAGTGGCAAAAGTGTCAGCTCCAAGGAAAAGAGCTAGCCTGACTAAATGAAATGCAACAGGTGTGCCTACCCAAGCACAAACTAAGAATAAAATTAGGCTAAAGATGAAGGCTTAAAGGGAAGTTGATGCCAAGGTGAAACTTGTAGCAAAAGAAGAAAAGGATGCTAAATCAATTCTTCATCCTCCTCTAGAATTTGTAGCCAGTGTGCAACATATGATTGTGGTTGAGTTTAAACAAAGAGGAAATTTGAAGTAGGAGTCGATGGAGCTTTCCAGTAGGGAGCAAACAAGGCTAAAGATGATAAAGATACTATTGATGTTGCTAAGGAAGTATTAAAAGTTGAATCTAAACTCAAAGAGATTCAAAAGAAGAGGACTCCCTCTTCAAGGCCTAAGAGAACTCTCTACATAGTGGAAAGCAATGATGATGTGAAAGAAATTGGCTAAGAAGAATATGCTCTTCCTGATTTATTTGTCAAATCTCCAATTCTTACTCAGCAAATTGGTTTACGAGAAACTCAAGCTAAGTTACCTGAGGCTGCTCTATCCTTGGATCAAATAGCCAACCCCTAAGTACTTAAAATTCCTTCCCCAATTTCTTTTGTGAATCCTATTGTAGAACCCAAGTTAATAGTACTTCATAATACTAAGTAATTTTGGAAATAACAAACTGTCTAAGATAGTGAAATTAATTGAGTACTAAGTAAGCTCTTAATTAATAAAGCTGACTTGAGTTTATTCAAGGGAGAATAACTCAGTTTTGCTGGATGATTAATAAAGTTATGACTTAAAGTAGGAAAAACTGAGTTTGTGTTGAGTACTACATAGTTTAGGATTACTTCACTCAGCTCGTGTTGAGTCTTGCTTTTATTTAATTAAAAGCTATTAGTCCGTAAACTTGCTAATAACAACAGTAGAGGGGGGTTGAATGTGTAAACTGGGTTACTTTTTAGACCTTTTTCAATTTAAGTTAACTCAATATGGTTTTTATATGCATGCTGAGTATGGGTGCTAAGTACGATATAAAAATGTATAAACTACTCAGCTTAGCTGGCATAGTTTATCTTCAACCTTTAACTGAGTAAGGATTATTCAGTGCGAGTTGGATAACAAGCAAATAAATGATATAAGAGAGATGAATGAGCAAGAAGATGATGAAGCTAATCACTTAGATTTAGAACGATTACACTTGAGATTTTATCCTAGTTTGGCCCCTAGGCTACACCTGGTCCCCGGATACCATCACCGAGCTTTAATCCACTATTGGTTTGTTCCTTCAATAGGCGAAGAAGCCTTTACAGTGGGTAGACTCTATTAAAGAAAGTTCCTCCTTCCTAACTCAACTCAGTTTGGGTACCCTTCCCAAACAGACACTCAGATTATAACAAAGAATGCGAATTGAATTCAACTCATAGAAACGTTGAATCCTTACAATGTTAATCTAAGTTTCTCTCTATTACAAACTGATTAGACTATTGATGTTTGCTCGATTGCTTGCTGAGGATTTTCTTTGGAAGCAGCAGAAAATTGTGCAGAGTTTTTACTCTTAAAGAATTTGTGATGATTCACCTTTTTTGAACATTTGCTTCAATCTTCTATTTATACTTTAAATCACTGTGAAGTAGCTATTGCAAACTTTGAGAATATCGCAGATCTTCAATTACTCATTTCAATTAACCTTTCAAATCATCCCATTGGAGATAGATTTCAAGATGTTTAGAAATAGGAATCGAACGTTGAGGTGCAATTTGTTTCCATCTCCAAGTTCTCGTTTCTCTTTAAGCAATCTGGATTTTTGAGAGATTTGCGCTACAAGCAACGTGGCATCTTTTCTCCGGTGAGACCCCTCACCGGAAAAACTTACCTTCTTTTGGATTTTTGGGATTTTCCCTATAAATAGTCGGGTCTTTTTCGATAATCGAGGCTGGAAATTTCAGATAAAAATTCTCTTTTTCAGTTAAAAAAACACAGAAAAATACAATAAAAATACTTTCTTTTCTTCTAATATTTTCTTGGATCAAAAACACATTTGGATTCCAAACTCGTTCGTCTTAAAATCAAAATTCTTCATCTCATTTTGTAAAAATATCCTCAGATATTATCGAGTCTAAAACAAATTTAGAACCCGAGTCTAACTATCATTTGGATAAATAAACACGTATTTTCTAACTAAACCACAATAACTAAAAAAATGAATAATGAACGCTCCCGGGGATAGAACGGATACGTCGAAGTGGATTGATAAGTGTATAATTACACTTAATATCATATTAATTTTATACACTAAACACTATAGTTTAAGTCATTTTTATACTTCATATAAAAGATTTCACGTGGTATGTAGTTATTTTTTATGCAAATGCAGATACTAGGTAAATC
>CATIWQ010280991.1:0-35659 GCA_949673415.1 Euphorbia schlechtendalii | reverse complement strand
GCTAGACTTAGAAAAGTCATTTCATGTGTTGCTCTGCGGCGAATCATTGAACATCTGAGTGTTTTGAACCGAGTCTGTTAGATAATCTAGAGAATCGAAACATCTTTGTTAAACTTGCATGTTTTCTCTGCTATACTTGTTCGTAATGAAAAATCTCTACGCTTAGCGTTTCTAATCTTCCACATCTATATTTTCTCAACTGTTCGTTCTAATCTTCCTACCCAAAAATATTAATTCTATTTTTATTTCCTTATTTTTATCTTGCCCTTCCATATCTTTAGACCTGGTTCCTTCCCTATGGGTTCGATATCTTTTAAAACTACATCGCAACTGTATACTTGCAGTTATCATCATTTTTCTATGTGATAAGAGGTATTGACAACACCTATATTTATTTGTGAACAAGTTTTTGGCGCAATGAATAGCCAACAGTTCACGAGATTTTGGAACCATTATTGATTAAACTTATTAATAGAAAAGTGGCGAACATCCAGCGGTTATGTCGGCCAGAGTAATTAATACAGATTTATTTGGTGATTTTGATTGAATTATACTTTCTTCATTTACTGGATCAGTATGAATGTTTCCAGTATCTGAATTGGATAAGCCTTTGATTAATGCTAGAGTGGATTCAAGCTCCTATATTTCTGCCTTGATTTTTTCGACATTTGATAATATTTGCTCCAGCTGATTATTCTTCTGTTTTAGCTGATTGGAGATGACGGCTATTGCTGACTCCATTCTCTGGTCAACGTGTCTGCTCCGTAGTTTTCTTCGGACTTTATTAATATAACTTGAAATTCATAATAAGATAATTCCAATTGCCATCGAATTAATCTTCCTTGATTATAATGAGTATTAATTCTGTTACGAATAAATGTAGTAACATATCTACTATCAGTTTTTACAATGAATGGTATTGTGAGTAATTCTATTTTCCATTTTCTTACAGTATTTAATAGGGCAAGTGTTTCTTTTTCATGAGTGGTATATCTTTTTTGAGTATCTGCGAATGTGCCGGATATATATTTTGCTATTTTTTCTAATGATATGAATTGTTTTGTTTTAAATAAAACAGTGAGAGTATATATGGATTCTTCTATTAATTCTTTGCCTTTTTCTTGTTTGTAGGTTTGTAATATTTAGAAGGGTAGGGCTGTCATTACTGCTGCCCAGTATTCTCTACTAGCATCGGTAGAGATGATTAATAAATCTTTTTCTTTTGGGTTGTATAGAGATGACACATTTTGACAACTCTTTTTTAGAGTTGTTACATTTTCTGTATCTTTAGTGGTCCATGACCATTTTATTTTGTCTGATAATTTTTTCTGTAATTCTCTTCTTAATTGGACTAGATTTCTTAAAAACCCTTGATCACTGATGTAATTGAGATTACCTAGATTTCTTAGGGCATTCATTTGCATAATGTCCCTCTTCTTGACATAGCCAACATTTACAATTCTTTTTATTTTTAGGATAATATTTTTGTTTTTTATTATAATTTTTCTTTTTAAAATATCTTCTATTATTCTTGGGATCGTAATATTTTTTAGGTACTGTCTATATTTTTTCTGATTGTATTTGTATGATTTATAATACTTAAAAGGTTTTCTTTTATAATGTGTTCTTCCCCCCCTGAAAGGTTATAACAACCAAATTTTTGTGGGACTTCTGAAAACTTTTGACAACAATTAATTCTAAACTTATTTTCTAATAGTTTATCTTTTTCTGACTCAGTACATTTTTTCATTATATATTCTTTTATTACTTCGATTATTGATCCTAGTGTTTCTGGTCTATTTATATGTAATTGACTTTCAAATCTTCTATTTACTTCTTCATTTATTGGCCATGGTAATTTATTAATGAATAATTCTAAAAATGGTTTTTTATCTGTTAGTTCTAATTTATTATAATATTTTCCATATTGATATACGAATTCTTCAAATTCACATATGTTACATAATTGAATATTATATAAAATGTATTTTGCTACAAATTGTTCATTTTCATTACTAGCTGGTACATCACTGTGTTTTCCAAAAAATTCCATATTAATTTCATTTCCTATATATTTAACATATTCTATGGGATGTTTATTATTTTCTAATGGAATTGCTTGTTTATTTAGGAAATTATATACATCTCCAATAGTGTGGAATAGTAGATAATAATGTGTACTTTCTATGTTTAGATGTTCTAATGATTCATTAATGGTTACTTCAAAACTATGTCTTGCTATCCAGTTTTGTAATATTTCTTTACCATTTTGTACACAATCTAAATATAATATTAAGTCATTATTTATATGTTTTATTTTTTGTTCATATGGGTTTGACATTCTTTTAAACTTATTATTATAATATGTATATCCTTGTTTTCTTCCTATGTTTCTCATAGTATCTGTGGGTGGCATATATTTATTATTATTTTTATATCTATGGCTAGGTTCTGCTTCCTCTTGCTTAATAGGTTTTGTTTCAAAATTGCTATCTACATCAGACTCTTCAAATATTATTTCATTTGTTTCATCATCTTTTTCTATTTTAAAATTATCATGTATATTTAAATTTGATAATAAATTTTTTATTTCTTCAATTTGAGTATTCATTTCTTTTTCTTCCATTCTAATTTATACCATAGAGTTGTAGGTTCTTCTTGTTGTTTAAATTGAAAACCATATTTATAATTAAATCCTATTTCTACTTTTTCCTTGGATATTAATTCTTCTTTTTGAATTTTGGAATTCTCTTCTGGAGTTTCTTGTATTAATCTTTTTCCTTTATCTATTTTTGATAGTAGTAAATTTAATTTTTCTAGAATTATTTTAAATATCGGTATTTCAGATGTATTCCATTGATTTATAATTTCTTGTTTTATGATATGCTGTAGATGGGTTTCATGTTCCTTTAATATGTCTTTGAATTCAGTTATCGCTTTTGCAGTGGATTTTAATTGTTCTTTTACTATAATTTCTGTCCATATTTATTCTATTCATTTTGAATCATTTTCCATCTTATTATTTTTTACTGTATATCTTTGTATCCACCATTGTTCATTTTTTATCTATTTTTTAGTTGGAATGTCTTTTTGGTTTTTTAGTTGTTGAATTTCATTTTCCAATATTTCTTGTTCTTCTACCAATTGTAAATATTTTATTTGAGACTCAATAATTGTGGTTTTTAACAAAAGTTTAATAGATTTTAATTCTCTTTCTTTATTTTTTACTTGTTGTTCTAAATTCATATTTTAGTTATAAATCTTACATTACCTTGATCCCTTATAATTATACCGTTATGATTGAATTTATGCTCTATTTTTTCTAAAAAGTCGTATCCTAATAATAAATCATAGTTACTACTACATTCAGCTATTCCCATTATCATATTATATTCTAAATCTTGTATTTTAAATTTTATTGATGTTTCTTTAGTTATTATAATTTCTCTAGTACTATTAGGACAAGTAAAAGTTTGAGGGTCAATTAGTTTATAGTTTGATTTATTTATTTTATCAATGTGTATTAAACTTTTTGACAGTTTATCTATTTCAGCTATACAATCATTAGCTAATATTTCATCGAATAATATTACTTTTATTCTTAATTTGTCATCGGATGTAATTAATGATCTAGGAATATTTATTATTTCCTTTTTAAAACTTAATCTAGCATTTTCTATTTTTGGTATTAATTTTTCAATAGGATTATTTTGTCTAGAAGTAAAATCCATATAGATATCTTTTGGTATGGTTATTTGAGAATATTCTTTATGTTCTAGGGGTTCTAATATTTTTGATATAATCTTGGTACTAATATATTCATTTCATATTGCTTTCTTATGTGATGATTTCCAGTTAATGCATATATCATTTTTGTTTCTATGCTTATTACTTTGCTTCCTGGCGGCATATTTATTTCTTCCAGTTTATAATACAAAGTTAATGCTAAATTTTTATATTTATCTTGTAATGAGATACTAAAATCGGGTTGAATCGTAAATTTAAGTTTTTGGTAAATTAAATTTCCTCTTACTATTGATATTAAAGCATCTTGTAAGTTATCTAATATTCTATCATCTACAATATAAATTTTTATAGGTGTATTTATATTTTTCTGAAAATATGCTTTTATAGTAAATTCTATTCCTCCAAAATAAATATTCTTATATTTTTTAGATTCTTTTATTGATAACTTAGATAATTCTCGTTTTATTATTTCATCAGTTATTAAATTAATTCTAGCTTTTCCAGTTACTAAAGTTATGTCTATAGTGTTTTCATGCTTATGAGCTACGTATCGTATTTCTTTATTTCTTTCAAACCATTTAGTTTTAAATATTTTATTTATTGATAATTCTTCTTTTTCTTCTTGTATTTTATGATATATTTCCGGTTTAAAACTCAGTGTTTGACTAGTACCACCTTCATAAGTATCTAGTTGGTAATGCATTTTAGTATCAGATGACATTTTATCCATATTATGATGTTTTATCTTTAGATGACATTTTATTTTTATATTGTGATATATTATTTTTATATTGTGAAATATTATCTTTCTTTTTTATTTATTAATTCATTAATTATATTGTAACTTTCTTTAATTATTTCTTGATGTATTTTTAAGTTATTATTTAATTCTTTTATTTCTTTTTCTCATAATGAGACTTTTTCTATCAATTATTTAGGGTATTTTTCTCTTAAATTTAATTCCTCATGTATTTCCTTTAATTATTTATCTTTTATTCTTATTATTTGTATAGCATTTTTACAACTTATAATGTGATGATTAATATCTCTATTATAGATTAATGACTTATTTGATATATATTCAAGACATTCTATTAAGCTTTCCATTTTAATTTCTTTATATTATACTTTTTAAAGCATCTCTAATTTTTTCAAATACTTTTATTTTATTTGTTACTTCTTCTATTAGATCTTGAAATCTTGAATCTTCATTTATGATTTCTACTATTTCGGGTATTTCTACTTGGTGTATAGTAGATAAATGTTCATTTGATTCTTCTATCATTCAATTTATGTTTTGATGAAACCTTTCATTTGTATAATCTATCATGCTTAAATGATGTGCAAATTTTTCTATACTTATATTCATTTTTAATTATTTTTTATATTTTTGTATTTTATAGCATTAATATCCAGTTTTAAAATTTCTTTGATTAACATGTTCATTCGTTAATACTTCAATTAATAAATTTCTTAGATCTTCTATATTATATAAACCAGTTAATAATTCTATTATAAATTCTTCAACATTCATTTTTAATCATTTATCCATAATCCTCCCGGGCTCTGATACCAGTTCAAGCAAATATAATGAAAACCACCATACAATATATATTGCCGTACGTAGCAGTCTGTGGCATGTATTGTAGATTTTTTGTAATAAATCTTAATGCATTAAAAGGTGATTCAATTTGTCCCAAAAAATCTCGTGTCCCCCGAACTTTGAAAATGTCCTGGCAGCTACCTCTACTTCGAAAAAGTGCATCTTTGGACTCCCTTAATCTTATGTGGCATCCTATATGGTATGTGTTTAGCAAGTTATTAACCATAATTAATTCAAAAAAATTTAAAAAAAAATTAAAAAAGAAAATAAAAAAAACCATGATCTGTTCGTCTTCTTCCCACCTCTATCATAGTCTATCTTTTAGTCTTTTTTGGCTTTTCACCCAAACTGATCTAATTTATAAAAATTCATGATTTCTGGGGAAAATTCATACATTTTCCCCGGAAATAATGAATTTTCCAAAGAAACAAGAGAAAAGAAATACATTTCTAAAGATTATGATGTTTGATAATATTAGATTTTCGAAATCTTTCTTAATAATCAAATTTGAGATGTTGAATTTGGATGTGTTGATTTTAAGGTGTTGAACTAGTATGATTGGAAAATTGAAACAAAATTTTGATGGGTTTTTGCATATTGTTTGTTGTTGCAGATGGTAAAAATGAGAAGGAAAAATTATTAGGGACTTAGTTAATATTTTTTTATTGTTTAATTTTTATTTTTAATTAATAAAATATCACGTGTCAAGTGATAAACTTGACAAGTGGTAGTGTGACACACCTCCTAGGTTGAGAGTGGTTTAGAATAACAGCTGGAGTTCAAATATGCACTTTTTCAATATTAAAGTAGTTGTGAGAACTTTTTCAAAATTTAAGGATGCACGAGAATTTCAAGGAGAAGTTGAAGTATTTTTTAATGAATTACTGTGTAGTTTAAGAATGGAGATAGTCATCGTAGCTTTTGAAAAGAGAATTGATTCCCTGCTACTCAAACAAACAACCAGTGTAGTCTTCTAACCTATTTGTTTGTATTTTTCTTGGTACAATAGGTCAATCTAGGTAATTGTCTTTTCTCATTTTATTTGCCTCTTCTTTTTCAATTTTGATTTTCAATGTAATTTTTTTTATTTCATCGATAATTAAATACACTCAATCGAATTCTAAGCTAGCAGCAATAACAGGATTATCATGAGTGGAGAACATTTTTTTCATTCTAGTTTTCTTATTTAGCTCGATGGTTAATAGGCAACCAAGATAGAACAATATCACGAGCTTACAAACATTGAAACTTTCAATTCCAACACTCAATATATGCCAACTGAATCCTGATTATGACACGAGAAGAAAGAAGAGAGAGAATCCATTATTTGTGAATACAAATTATTTAAAAGTAAAATATCAAAGTAATGGCTTAGACAATGCACATTGAAAATGATAAAAAAATAAAGTATTCAATCAACTTTTAAAATAAAAAAAGTTACAAGGGTAAATAAGTATTTTTATTACTTAATTAACGTGGTATTGGTATTGACAAATAACCTTAAAACGACATTTATTTTAAAATTGAGGAAATATGTATTTACTCCCTCCATTTCAAAATAACTGTCACTTTTAGGTTGTTTGTCAATACCAAGACGACAATAATTAAAATAATAAAAATACTTTTTTATTCATATAATTTTTGTTAATTTGAAAGTTGGCTGGATACTTTTTTCTTTTGTCTTTTCAATGTGCATTAAACAAGGGTAAAATGGATAAAATTTTTAAAAATGAGCATTGGAATCCTTTAGTAACTGTTATTTTGAAATTTTTCTAAAATCCTAAAACGACAGTTATTTTGAAATGGATGGAGTAGTTACTTAGAGCATCTTTAGTAACTTGTGGATTCCAAGTCTAGGTGTCATGTTTGATGATGTGTCAATAATCTTAGAAATATACAATGTTTATTCATAACATAAGAATAATAGATTGTATATTGCATTTTAAAATGTATTTATTGTAGACAATGTATATTTGGTTATCTACATCTAGGCAATTGTATAAATATTGTCTACAATTAATGATGATACGTAGGTGTCACATCATATATGAAAGATGGGCTAGACAAGTTAGTAAAGATGTATTTTAAAATTGATTGTCCATTCTTTCTCATGTGTCAAGACAATTTGTGGAATAAACAAGTTACTAAGGATGCTCTAAGATTACCTTCAACGTTTAAAGCCTCAATTTACTCAACGTTTTTCTTTTTCGAAATAATTTTGTACAAATACGTTTATATTATTAAATTACGGTGAAAAATCTTCACGTGGTTTGAACCACAAATTCGATATATATCACTAAAAAGGGCATCAACCACTTACTCATCCTCTTTTATATTCTCTAAATTATGAAAAATTAATTGTATCCATTTTCTATTTGCCACTATTTATATGACTCTCGTATACTATTCATCATTTTCATATCTAAGGAAAATGAAAATCTCACCAAAGATAATCCAAAGATAATGGTAATTCAATTTTCCTCGGCGTACACAAGATTGATGATCCAACTGCACTACTTCCTGTTGTTGATGATTCAATGGTTTATTTTTTTTAGTTGAAAGAAATTCTGAAGGAATCAGGATTTCTGATCATTCTTATACAATTTAATGGATATACTAATCAAATCAAATCTAAATAACATTATTACTATTTGTTTATTTAGAAAATTAATACATCTTCTTTCGATTCTAACATAAATAGCTCAAAAAAGATCTTATATTGAAAAATCATATGTAAAGGTGATAGGTAACTACTATTCTCTTACTGAAGTTTCATGTCACAATATATATTAACACTTCTACGTATAAATTATATTTATGTACATAATCACCAAATAAGTTTAACATATCTAAAACCACATAAATAAATAGATTAGCATATTTATATTAGGGCATTTTTAAAGTTGGCTCAAATAAGGTCAACATTAATACTTAAATTTACGTGTTATACGAATCATTTTAATAATTTGTCTGCCCCCCTCAAATAGCACTTGTCTTTGTTAAAAGAGTGGTGGTGAGGAGAGCATATATTGTTGTCAATTGTAGATAAAATCTATATATTAATGTGCCTTTCAATTTGATGAATCCGAAATTGGAGCATTTGATTGGAGGTTCGGAGATAAAGATGGTATTTTCTTTTATAATACCAAAATTAGAAATGAAAAATAAATAAACAAAACAAAATTGGAACTATTCAAATTGTAATAATGCATGAGTAGATAAACTGTGCACATGTTGATGTTAATAATGCAAATTTGGTTTAGTAGGGCACTAAAACTCAACCATAATAACATTTATATTTTTGTTATTGATTTAAATTCGAAAGAATAACTTAGATCAAGACAAAGGTAGATTTTTTTACAAACATATTACCGTTTGACTAGAGTTGTAATGATATTTATATGAATGTTTAGTTTCTCTTTTAGTAAAAAATCCTGAATTTTTACAAGTTCAATCATTCCAAGATTCATATTAAAAATAATGTAAACCAACTAGATATTCTTTTGTATTCAACCAATACAAACTGATTTTTATGTAGATTTATAAGTAATTTGTATAATTTCCCCTTAAAAAAGCATGACACGTGTCCAAACCTAGGACAATTGTAATGGGCATATAAAGCATACCATTACATGGTGGCTCTTGAGCTTCGCCAAGTACTTTCCAATAAACAAATGTGAAGTGGGTAAGACATCTACACTCTTGACTCTTTAGTCTTTGGTATATTTTAGTACTTTTTCTAGGACCACCATTTAACACTTATCCCACTAATTATGCTCTAATCAAAAGTATTCCTTTTTAATTACCTTAATTAATACAACATTTGTCTTTTATCCCAATTTATGTTCATTCTACCTAATTTTTTTCCAAATATTTCCACATTAATCACAAGGAAATTTTGTTACTCATTTCTGCAAACAACTCGAACCCATTATTCACCAATTTTATAAAGATTCTCAGCCACTGAACTAAAACTTTTCCGCTCCCTCTTCCCTTTTTCTGATATATACACTCACCCCATTTCTCTACCAAAGTCCAAAGTTAACATCTTTATTATAAACCCAAGATTCTCCTTCAAATTTGCACCATTTCACTCAAAAACCCAGAATGATGTTTCTAGCACCACAAACAATGACCGAGATGATGGCAACAATGGGTTCAACAATTGCAAGTTTCATGTTCATTTGGGCGATTTTTCGCCAGTACTGCCCCTACGAACTCCGCCGACACATCGAAAAACACACTCAAAGAATCATGAGCTTCTTCTACCCGTACATCAAAATATCGGTCCACGAATACACCGGCGACGGCCTAAAGAGAAGTGAAGCCTACACTGCCGTCGAAGCTTATCTCAGCGCCAACTCATCAAAGTGCGCGAAAAGGCTCAAAGCCGAGATGGGCAAAGACAGCACCAACCTAGTACTAAGCATGGACGAGTACGAAAGAGTCACCGACGATTTTAAAGGCGTGAAAGTTTGGTGGGTCTCGAGTAAGCTCGTCTCGCCTTCTCAATCGGTGTATCCTCAGCAAGAAAGGCGGTTTTACAAGCTCACTTTCCACAAAACCCATCGAGAAATCGTCACTAACGGTTACTTGCAACATGTTATAAGCCAAGGGAAGGAAATTAAGGTCCGGAATCGGCAGAGGAAGCTTTTCACCAACAGCCCGGGTTATAAATGGCCGAGCTTTAAGCAAACCATGTGGAGCCATATTGTGTTCGAACATCCTGCGACTTTCGAGACAATGGCTTTGGACCCTGAGAAGAAGCGAGAGATCATCGAGGATCTTGTCACTTTTAGCGAGAGCAAAGAGTTCTACTCGAGAATTGGCAAGGCCTGGAAAAGAGGGTATCTTTTACATGGCCCGCCAGGGACCGGGAAATCGACCATGATCGCCGCGATGGCGAACTTGCTGAATTATGACGTTTATGACCTCGAGCTGACCGCGGTTAAGGACAACACCGAGTTGAGAAAGCTGTTGATCGAGACGACGAGTAAATCGATCATCGTGATCGAGGACATCGATTGTTCACTCGATCTGACCGGCCAGAGGAAGAATGTTAACTCCGACAAGTGTTTTTTGCAGGAAGAGAAGTTGGACAAGGAAATGCCTCGAAAAGAGCTGAAGGACGAGGGGGGAAATAGTAGTAAAGTTACGCTTTCGGGGTTGTTGAATTTTATTGACGGGTTATGGTCGGCTTGTGGAGGAGAAAGGCTAATTGTGTTTACGACTAATTATGCGGAAAAGCTTGATCCTGCTCTTATAAGAAGAGGCAGGATGGATAAGCACATCGAGCTTTCTTATTGCAGTTTCGAGGCGTTCAAAGTTTTGGCTAGGAATTACCTGCAAATCGAGACGCATGATTTGTTTGATAATATTCGAGAGCTAATAATGGAGACTAAGATCACACCTGCTGATGTGGCTGAAAATTTGATGCCAAAATCTCCAGTTGATGATGCAGAAAAGTGCCTTTCCAACTTGATTGTAGCCCTGGAAGAAGCAAAGGAAGCACAAGCTTTTAATACAGAGAAAGAGGCAAATGATTACATAGAGAAGGGTGAGATTGGAAAACTCATAGAAGATCTCCCATAGCTTAAAGTCTTCTTGTATTGCACATTGAATTCTCTCTTTATGTTTGTGTCCGTACCATTGAAATGGTAAAACCATCTTTTCTAGTCTCATTTGCAGAACCGAAATGGCGAAATTTAAGTTACAATACTTTATCAGGTTGGTATTGTGATCGCGACGATGTAAAGCCGAATTTCAGTTGCTGTATAAGTTAAGGTTACATTGTACATCGATCGGATACAATAAACAGCTCCAAACAAATCCCCAGTTAGCCCATTTTAGGGTTTCTATAAATGTAAGACACTAAAAAATGACTACCTCATCTACATAACTCGTTGGCACTATTGCGGTTTTTTCACAAAATTCATGTCCGTATCGTACACTGGGCTGGGCTGGGCTACACTAAGAGAATGGCAAAACTCGCGTTTCCAAACAGAAAGGGGAACTTAAAAATTGTCTCTATCATCAAAACCAGAGCCCGGGGCAAGTTCGTTGAGATCGAGGAAGCGCCTTTCAGGGCTGCTCGATTTCTCAACTCGATCTTCTCCAACAGTGCTGCTTGGCTTATCTGGCGGCTGGTTTTGCTCATCGGTATTATGATCTTCAAATGGCTTCTCAACTTTCGTATCTTGCTCTTCATCTTCGTGGCAGCCGGAATCTTGACTATTTCCGGCTGAGTAGTCAGCGTTCCCGCTCGAATCTGACCGTTCATCGGACGCGGCTGATTTCTCGGGCTTCGCTGACTCGGTTTCTGATTCTGATGCTTCGTACTGCCGATAGTTTATCTGGTTTCTCGTGGCCCGTTTACTGCGCCTCAAACCGGGTTGTTGCTCATCAGCTGACCTTCTTCTGGCTCCTCTATGAGGGCGCTTTGGTAATTTCTTGAATTTTCGGGGTTCGTCACTTTCGCCGCTAATACTCAAGGAATCATCATCATCTTCTTCTTCCTCCTCTTCCTCTTCTTCACCATTTTCTTCGTCCCACTTATATTCTTCATCTCCATCGCCTTGTTCCCCTTCGGAGCTGCTAGAAAGCTTCCTCTTTTGTTTGCGCTTTTTAAGGTATTCCTCGTCATAGACAGCCTCTCCTTCTATGTCATCGTCGCTGTCGAAATCCGCGTCATTGTCGAAGTCGTTTACTGAATACCGTTGGGGCCTCTGTCTTCGACGAGTACTGCAGGCAATTATCGAGAAGTAAGCATCGTATGTGAAATCTAAGATTTGGGGAACTTGCGAGTTTCGTTTTTACCTTCGGTCTGTTATCAGGTCTGGTTTTTGTTCCTCCTCGATATCATCGAAACCAGGTGAATCGGAACTTGACATGTTGAAAGTGCCACGTGGCGATGCATGTGAAGGGCCGACCCAATCACCGTTTGTCGAAGCTTCGGGCATGACGAAATCTCCTCTTCGGTTAACAGGCTCTGGCGATGGCAGTTTCTGCCTATCAAAGCACAAACAAACAAGAAGTTAATATAAGAGTAAAAACGGATGTCATACAAAAAAGGAGAAACAAAAACCAGTATGGGTAGTGTATGATACAGTTCTTACTTGGTTATTTTTATAGCCTCTTTGATTGACTTATCATAATCATCTGCAAAAACATTTGATATCCACAATAAGATATCATGCACCCACAAGTATACAAGAACAATTGTAGTTGCAGCTGAATTACTGGACCTCTACAACAAAAATAATTAGGTGAAATGCATCAACAACCCCTAAACTTGGCAAAAGTGCACCGGTTTACCTCATCGATGCCATGGGTCAACTTTTGGTTGGAGAGAGAAAAAATCAGAAAAATGACAGTCAAATCAACCAGATTCTGACACGTGGAGTTAAAAGGGGGGCAAACTAGTGCACTTTGCCAAGTTCAGGGGGCTAAGTGGAACTTTTGAAAGTTCAGGGTGGCATCTAGCAAAATTTATCAAGTTCAGGGAAGTATTGATGCATTTAGCCAAAAAAATATCCATATTAATGCTTCAAGTACCAAATGTATAAGTAACAGGTTTCCTGTCACGAAGGGCGCGACCTGGTCCAAGCCCATCTACCATCAAGAAGTTATCCAGAAGTAAAGCTTGTCTATGCTGTTTTTTGAGCAGCCTTTCTTTCCTCTTAAGTGTAAATGAGAAAAAGCAAGAAGATTAATTTAATATAAGATAGCAAATATTTTATCTGTGTACTGACTAAACAACTGATCAAGTAAAATGTAACATATGAAACACGAAATTAAGAATACCTTGTGAACCTTCTCAATCTCGGGAAGCATGTCATTCTGTAGCTTCTTCCCTAATGAAGCCTCTGTTCTGTTTTTGCTTAAAAAAAGCTTCTCCTGCAACCACGGATCCACACAGCATAAGTAAAGAGCTGTTGATTCTTTATATATCAGGCCGGCACTACAAATTGGAATTTGCTATATATCCTTATATCTAATTCTCAATGGCATATGTTGTGTTTCTTTGCCGGTGCAAGCCAAACAAAAATATCACAACGCTGCTGTAAGTGATCAAACTAATCGCCAGATGGAAGTTGATAATTAGTGCTTGTTCCTGATAGTTTTTATTTATAGAGGAAAAACAACCAAACAAAAGATATAAATTATTATAGGAATACCAAAAATATATATATTTTGACATTGAGCATCAAAAGATATAAATTATTATAGGAATAACAACTTAGCAAAATCCTGCAAGATTTTGAAAAACTAAATTCACATAGGTAGCCCATCTAAGTCACTTACAGAAACATCTTGAAATTCTTCGAAATTAGTTGCAACAGTTTCCCACTGGTATGTTGTATTAGATATGACATGGGAACCTCTTGCCTTGGCTTTCTTCACCTCAACTTTCCTGATTTCCCGATACAACCGGTGGCCAATCATTGGATCATCTTCATACCTGCACCCAAGAAGGATAAATAGTATAATTAACCTTAGCTATACAGCAACATGATCTTTATACCCCCATAGGGATTACAAAATTTAGTGAGAGAAAAAACAGGTTGCTAATGGAAAACTATACAGTCAATCTTTCACATCATTTCGATTCAGTAGGAAAGCATACTCTAAACTAAATGCCTTGTTAAGAAAAGCTTCACCACATTACCAGTAATTAATTCCTTGTGAGTCACCCCCAACACGTTCTTTGCGAAATGTTGAGAGTTGAACTCCATGTTTAAGGGAGTTATCAATATAATTTCTGATATCTTCTTGCTGCAATAGTGCAAATAGAATTCACAATTAATTCCTTAGCCAACAAGAATACAAAAGGATGCTTATTTAAAGTCTAAATCACAAAAACTAATAGATTTAAAGTCCAAATCACAAAAACTTTATAAGGATATTCATGATAATAACAATGCACAGGCAAGAAACAACCGTCTCCACGGTAAATAAGGACATATATATATCAAATGCATACCAATGATTCCATAGATTTGTAAAAAGCTTATTGGAGAACAAGGAAAAGAACAGTGAAAATTAGATTCAGTCTGCACATAAATTGGGAAAATCAAAAGCGAAAATAAATGACATGATTCACAAAATATCAGATAATTCTCTACCAACATGAGGAAAACAGCAAATAAAATAATTCAAGATAAAATCAGCTAGTTTACTTGTATAGCTGTAAAAACAATACACAAAATCCCAAAATCCTTAATAGATGGTTGGCCAGCACAAAGAAGGCAGGTCAACAAAAGAATGCTTATGCTACAGTTCTGACAAATAGATCAATTTTATCCATCCAAATTTCAATTAGAATATATTTAAGTTGCGCATTTATTTGTTCATCTCCAACATGTATCTATTGTGTAGTATACAAGAACTTTAAACTTTCAAAATACATATGCACACACACATAATGTCCAAGAGATACTAGGAAAAAAAATTTACGGAACATGTAGCAAATAATACCTCAACACGAATGTCACAAAGTGCTTTCAGTATCACCACTCGGATCCCAGGATCAAGAGTTTTGTAAGCTTCAATCTCAACCCTAAAGATTCGAGATAAATGGTGAATGAGAGAAACCTCGAGATCAACAGCGTGAGTATCTTAAGGAGCAAAATTACTCACCCATGTGAAGCAACAATGGGAAGATCCCCATCTGCAACCTGTAAAATGATATCAAACATAAAAAAACTGTGAAATTGTAATGAATTTTGATAAGACAGCTTCACACAAATGTTAGAAAAAGATACTGAATTGAGTTACCCAATGCCACCAATCTCTTATTTTTCGGCATAAAACAGTAATCCAAGTATCACGTGTAAGGGCCATTCGAGTAATGGGAGGGATTGCCTGTAAAAAAGAATTAGACAGTTGATTTCCTATTGATAATACAATAACAATTGGAAAAATGGTATGATACACAAGTTACACCGCACTACTCTGTCAAAACATGACTCGTACATTTTAGAACCAACATAACCTGATAAAGTAGATCTCATTATTGTCAATGCAAAAGGATCATAAGTGGGATAGGGATATTTTGACACGTAAAAATCTTGCACAATGGTTTATCTTTATCTATCGCTGATAAAACCGATGGATTTCATACTGCTACCAAATTTTATGAAATCTCATAAGCAGTGATTTGAATTGCATACGTAAAAAAAATATTCGCCAATCCAGCTATAGTTAAGATGTTACATGGAGAGCTTACAATTTAATTCCTCCAACAGATAATGTATTTTCAAAAAGGTACATGACCTTTCTTGTTGCATGGTCAACAAATGTCAATATTCTTATCTTGGAATGAAATTGCTGCTGTAAGAATTGCCAAACAATCGACTCTATGGTTTAATAAAAAGAACCAATTCATAAATCCAAAAAACAATGCAAAACTAAGTTGGAGCTTACAGCTCATCACATTATTCATCAGCTACAGAAGTAACGCCTACCTTAGACTCTCTAAGTCAACGTAATGATGGTAATCTATAATCTACTTGTTCTGCTGTTCAAACAAAATTCTTCAGGACATCGAACCACCCAGCCCATTTCCCTTCAAAACAGTGATCGTTGTCATACAACCATAAAATTTTGGTTAAGATGTTATGAGATAGTAAGTCCACGATTTTAATATCCATAGAGGAAACAGCCTAGTCCAGATGCACATCCACCCTAATGTCCTCAACAATAAGATTAAATCCTAATGGTGCATGAAGTTGTATTTAGACAATCAAGTGATACGTGTGAATTCTCCTCTGCAATGGGATCTCACAGGCGAAACATATCTAGATGTTATCTAAAACTATCAGTCAGTTGGCATCAAATGCACACAAATAAAATGGATACAAAGTATCTTAAGATTCAAAAAGTGTACAAATTTGGCAACCAAAATTATTTCAACGTAGTGGAGCTACCTGTCTAACCCGATTTCAATTCAACAAAAAGAACGAGTACGCATGAGCAGACTACTAAAGAAAGATTGTTTTTAAACATGAAATACAAACAACTAAAACTAATACTAACAGCCTATGAGCCTACACCTCAGTCCTTCACAGTTTTTCTATGATTCTGCAGTGATCTATTAATAATATTCTCCACAAGAAAAATTTCCACTGACTCTAAGTTTCTTGATTTAGAGTTCAGATACACGACTAAAATGCCAGTAACATAATGAATCTATAACTCTGGCAAACCACACAGGTAGCATAGTAAATGCAAATTTGTGTTCCCCATAAACATTACATGTTGACATTATCTGGTCTTCTTAATTCAATAAAGCGTAATCAAAGTTCCAACACAAAATCAGGTTATGGCTCAACATCGAAAGTAAACTTCCAACTACACAGAACTTAAACATAAACGAATATAATGGCCTTATTGAAACCAGTTTTACAAGCACATAACGGAAAACCATGCACAAGAGTAATAAAGAAATAACAAATCAGACACTAATTCATATGAGATTAAGCTTTTCACAACCACCATGCACCAGGAAGGCAAAAGCTCAACTAAGAATAGAAAACCTAAAAACACAAACTTTAAATTTCAAAGTAAAAAACCAACCTTCAAAATTGGCATGTGTATATCTCCCAGAGTGTCATTAGGTGTAAGCAAAGCAGTCTCAAACTCCTCAGCTGAAAACTCAACTTGTATATTCAACAAGTCCCTGAATAACTGCAACACGAAAAACATAACATAACCTCCAAAATCACACATATGAAAAAAAACAAAGTTAAAAACTTCAATAAGCACAAGAAAAGCTCACATGCAAAAAATTAAGTATAGAAGCTAATTCCCACATGGAGCGCAGGCTCCACCTCGGCAACTGCGCAGGCTCAGGCGACCCAACCAGAGGCGTAATAATCTTGCTATTGGCGCTGCATTGCTCTTTCTCCTGTGGAGACTCATCACAACGCTGTTGTTGCTGCTGTTCCTTCTTTGATTTCTGCTTCCGCTCGATGGCAGCCTGCTGCTGGGCGGCTTGGAGCCTCTCCGCCGCGCGTATAGTGCAAGCACGAGAAGGCCGATTGCTCCTGCTTATGGGAGGCGTTGGCGCCGGTGCAGGAGCCGGCGGCCCCTGATATTGAAGACTCGACACGCCGTTTGAAGCAGCGGCGGAGTCATTATCAGGTTTAGGCGCATCATTAACTGGGATCGGAGATGAAACAGAAGGTTGTACAAGGGACATGGTTGAAGAGATCGAAAAGGATTTAGGTTAGTTAATGTGGGATTACATGTAGAGGATCAAGGGTTAGCATTTGGGAAATCAAAGTGGCAAAATTAATCGTTGGAGTGAGAAAACAAAGAGAAACGGAAGAGAAGATAGAGGACCAAAAGTCCAACCCCTCGTTTTATTTCACCTACTGCATAAAAACAAACACTTGGTGTGCAATTCTTATTGTTTGGTTGAGTGGAAAACAGGAGACCGGAAGAAGGAATTAGGGGAGAATCAGAACGAAAGAGAAGAAACAGGGCCAACAATGGCAATCAGGCTTGGGATTTTTATTACTTGTAACATCTAGGGGTTGAAATTGATGAATTTCACCTTTGTGAATTGTTATGGGGAATTTTAAAGATTTGATCTTTGCGTATTTTCTTGTTGCTTCTAGGGAGAAATTAGGGATTGGGTTTTCCAAATTTCTGATGTTTGAATTGAATTGGGACTCTCAGCATTATGAAATTGTTCTTTAAATTTTCCTTGTACGGCTGTAAAAACTTAAAAAGTGATAGATAGCTTTTTATCGTGGGAGATTGTTTGGCTTCATTTGTTTAATTACTAGTTAAGTTTCATCAGTACAAAAGAACAGATTATTAATTGCTGACTTTATTCCAATAAAAATGGAACAATTCTATTTCAAAAAAATTCATACTCCTATTTGATTATTGACAAAAAAAATATTGATGTACATGTTATATTATCTTGTCATTGGCTTTAATTGTTGAAGGTTAAAAGTAGACACTTTATTTGGACAACATTCAATTGTTCTAAGCAATATTATCAATACCGTACCGGACACGATACCGGTGAATCTAATAGTACGTGGTATGATCGGTATTACCGACATTATAAATGATAATACCAGATTAATGAATTTTTTTTAAAATAATGTAGTATTTAAATAATTAATGTTCTTAACAAATTTTAAAATTTTAATTTTAACAAATCTTTATCAATTCTAGGATTTTACTTTTTTTATTTTGATTTTGAAAGGAAACGTAGCGACAAAAGCAAAGAACTTGAACGGGAAACTTTTAAATTAAAGTTTGAAATTTTTTTTAAATACCGGTTTAACCTGTTTAGTGGTATATCGGTATTTTAACGGTATGAAATAGTAGGAAACGGTTTTCTTCAAAACCGGTAAAGTACTTCAAACCGACCGTATGCCTGACCGGTACCTGGTTTTACCGGTTGAACCGGTCGATACGGTACGGTTTCAATAACAGTGGTTCTAAGGATTAGTTTGCAATTATTTTCAGAATCCAAAAGTTGATGTTATATGAGCTTAGCCAGACAATAAGTTTTTGGTATTTGAGGATATAATTTCGAACTTGCACTAAAACTAAGTGCGGACCTTGGACATGCACTTTACATGATAGGCTCGCTCACTCGAGTGTCTAAAAATTGTATTTCATGTGATAAAATAGTTTTTTAAATATATTTGAACAATTTTTACTAAATTTATTTGGATCATACTGCACAGTCATGCTATGTAATTTTTGCATTTTACTTGTATTTGTTTCAATTTGGTTATGAAAAAAATGATTTTAATGGATGTTTAACTCAATACACGAAGAGCACAAACAATTTTCTGGTTTGGTGCCACAAAGAGAAAGCAGTTTAGCTTTTAAGGCGTTGAATGAGTTAAAAACAATTAGAAATTTACAAAGTTCAATTTAATCCTAAAGAACATAACCTAGAAACCACAAAATAATTAGTCCTCAAAGAAGGTTTCAACAGTTATATGTGGATAACATCTCTGGGAGCCTAACAACTTTTTAGAAACTTCAAACAAAAAACCTGCTCCACATTTTGTTACTACTACGACCACGTTTTCCAAAACTCGTGAATTCTTCAGTAGAAACTCGACAAAGTCAAACACGAGCTTCTGTTTATCATCTTCCCACCAAGCCTAACAGTCTTCAAATTCGGCATTGAACAATTTAAAATAGTCTCGTTTAAGTTCCAAGCCCTGTGATAATAAATTTGAATGCTATAGTTTAGTTTGTTAGTTCATTAAACTTCACAATACCAATCAATTCTGATTCCTTGGATTTCACTGTATATTGCAGCAAACAAAAATAATACTACTAAAGATTTCAAGTTAAGATTGGTTAAATGAACTTTTACCTCATATGGAGGAAACTTGACGATTAACTTCTCGTGCAAAGGTGAACTGCGAATTGCGCATATAATTCCAGGGTACCATTGATAGCCAAACATTTGCAGTTTAATACTGGAGAAGTTTGACCTTTCACCTCCAAAGTTCAAACACAATAGAAATGAAAATTGAGAATGAATTATAGTAGTATTTTGTTCTGATATTCAACAACAAAACAAAAGTATTTATAACTTACCACGACAAACGAGCTCCCGATTTTAAGCAGCCTCACATGTTGAAGTTGCACAAGCATCTTCATTTCCAAATCCCCAGAAGAATCATCAGCGGACTTGAAACCGAACAAGTTCGATTCCTCGAGACGTGGACATGAAATCTCGATATCCGAAGTTCGAGGGAGATCTCCTACGGCTAATTTTTTCAAAGACTTTGAAGCAATGACGAGCTGTCTTGAACAAAAAGCGTCTCGTACTTCCTATGTAGCACGGAAACGGGGAAACGCTCTTTCTAAAAAATATAGGTTCGGAAATTGCAGGGAAACATGTAAATAATAAAAATTTAGGGGTATATTCATAAATATGAAAAATATAAAATTTTATACATATTAATTCATTCTTATATAAAATACTAAAATGCATGAATTTTAGAATAAATTTATTGATTATAAAGCAAATCTACGTGAGTAATGGCTATTTCAAAACATTAAACAATAGTAAATATGGTTATCGAAGATAATAAAATTTCATGAAGTTTGGAAATTGTGTCATATTTACTAAATCGTAATAATGTAAATATATAAAATAGAATAAAACAAGTTTTATTAATATAATAATATTATTAATTATGTAAATAATGAATTGGGGTTTTAAAGTCTTAGTAGTTTGAATATATTAGAAAGTTTAGTTTTGTGAATGAATTAAAATTGGGTCTTTCGATATGAGGAATTGCTAGGAAACGGTTTCCGGAATTTACAGATACGAGTTTCAACTTTCATTAATTGCAGAAACGGCCCGGAAAAGTTTCGTAAGGGTTTCCTAGGGTTTCTGTTTCCGAAACGGATAGGAAACACGAAAACGGTATGTCACAGGAATTTTCATGCTTCGTACTTCTAATGTGCGAAGCAATGGGCAGCTCGACAAAACATTTTCAATCATTTGATAAGTAAAACAAATAATATTTAGATACTTGATTTTATTTTAAATAAAAAACAATTTCATTTCAACAATTAAATTCCTTTTCTTTTCTTAATTCAATCCCATCTGCATTGACTTGTTCCAATCTCCGATCACCACCACCAACGAGACCTTTTCCATTCTCCACCACCAGATCTTCCTCACCGGTTGCACTTGAATTTGAACTGTTTCGCTAATAATTTTGTGCCCTCAATATTCGCGAATTGTTTTGAAACTGTGACTGAGGGAGGAATTGAAGAGTTGACTGTTATAAATGAGCCCAGAAAAGCTATTAAAGTGAGGAAAATGAAAATTATAGCTCCAGAGTTTAGGTGTCGGATGAAAATGGTCTAATTCAAATGGTTTCTTAAAGTTACTGTAATTTCAATTAGAAGATTTGATTTTTTAATTTATGCATTGATTTGTGTTCAAGTAGAAGATTTGGTATTTGTGTTTTGGTTAAACAAGATTAAAAATTGAATTTTTTAGTTTTGATTTCTAGATTTTGTTATTGAATGGATTTAATTCTAATTGAGAGGATTTCAACATTACGAGAGAGTGTGAGAAGGGAGAGAGAAAGTGTGTGTGAAGAGAGAAAGGGGTCGGAGAAAGAAAATTTCACCTTCTTTATCAGTCAACTATAGCCATGTCATCTGTTAACTAAGATTAAGGGGGTTTAGTAGCTCATTTTTACTAAGTTGAGAGGAGTTTTCTGGACCTTTTCTATGTACTGAGTGTCATTCGGTTATTGGAATCAAGTTGAGGGGGTAACGATGTATTTAATTTATTATAAAACCTTGATGTTATTACAAACTAAGATTTGCCAATTCTTCGTTTACATAGTTTACTCCAATGTTGTTCATTATTACATGTATGCTTCATATTTTTTCTCATTAATAAACCGGTTTTGATGTTAGCATCTAATTGTTTTGGTTACGCTTTGTTCATATTAGAAAGAGATAAAATAAAATATGTTAAGCACTTATAATAAGTTCGCCAAGCCAATATAATTTGTAATTTTCCGGTCTTAGTAGAATAATCAAGAAATTATAAAGGAAAATAAAATCACATTGTAAAGCCCGACCCGAATCCAATCCAACCTTGCACAGATCCGACCCAATTGACTACTTATAATAGTGTGGCTTGGGTCAGTTTTGGGTTGAGACTTTTATTAAAATCCACGACAAAGCCCGGCCGGAGCCGCTCAATGAACATGTCTACTTCGCCGGGAAATCTCATATTCATGGGATTTTCTGGCCGCTAGGTGGACGATTGCTTCTGCAAGTCCCCGCCCAACATTGTCCTAGGTTGCTCCATCGGTTGAATCTTTCGAAGAATACCAGCCGCTCTCCGACAAAGCTTCATCGTTCTCTTCCATAAGAAATCAATTTGATCTTTGTTTAATTTTCTTGTTGCTTCTCTTTCAGGGAGAAATTAGGATTTAGGTTTTCCATGTTTAATTTGAATTGGACTCACGAAAATTATGAATATGTTCTCTAAAAATGTAGAGATGTAAAAAGCGATTTCATTTTGTTGCAACAGATTGTTGATTGTTTGGTTTTCATTTCTATTACTCCTACCAGTAGTTAAAAGTAAATAATTTGGTGATCTTTTATATCTTTTGTTCCAAAATAAAAGTTAATTTATCATTTAGATTCTATACCACTGCATACAATAAACTCGCTATCTATTGAGACTACAAGGGCAGCTTGTTAGTTTTAATCATATTCACGATCTCAAAAATTATTACTGAACTTTATTCATAACTTTGAAACTCATATCTACTTAAGTAAACAATTATAACCTTTCACTTTTGAACAAATACACTATTACATCCTGCGTCTTAAAAATAATTTATACCTTCATATGTTTTGATTTTATTCAACTATAACCTCGTTACAAGATGTGCTTTACTTTCAAAATTGTTAATATAACATATATTCATCGGTATATTTAATCTTGTCATGTTAGTTTTATGATGTTTACAATCACAAAAATAATATGTAACAAAATACATGACGTTTTAATATAGCTTACAGAAGTATCAAAAAACAATTTGTGACAAAATACATGAAATTTTAACATTGCTTACGAAAGTATCGTTACAAATTACCAATTAATTTGCATGATTCTTTCAAAGTCAGGTCACTTAATTATATACATTTTCTTGTTAACATATGTATTTATTTAAACTTGTTTATGAAAACAATTCAGAAAAAGAATTTTTGATAGATGAACTTGAATAAAATTTAGTACCAGTAGTGAGTATTCTGAAGTTTCCCGAATCGTATATTGCAAGCTAACGAATTAACTCAGATACTCACAAAATACATACAAATACACACAACCTATTCAGATTTGTTACAGAGCACCCAACAGAAACACCAACAAACATGACAGAATGATCAAAACACTGCCACATCGATCATAAAACCGAGCTGCACTAGACGAAGTGGGCGAAGAGGTAGGACTCAAACTCGGACTTGGACTTGCAACAGATGATTCTTTCGAGCAAGTGTACCCGCAACGGCTGGGCCTAACGACTCGGTAAACACCGCTGCTGGATAAGACAAAATTGTCCTTGCTGTTGTCCTCCCCAAACGAGAAGATGTACCCCAAAGAGGGAAGGCTACTCCCTGGCACTGATATGCATTGTATAGGAGAGTCCTTTGCACAACTAAAAGGAATTCTACTCGATGTGAAGTTACCGCTGTTTTCGGGATTTTCGGTTGCTGCCCACATGGCACCCGCGTATAAATCTGCAAACAAGTACCTGGAAAATTGGCCACAAATGAGCTCCGGTTCATGTAACATATATGGAGTACTTGTTCTAGAATGTGGGTAACTGAATTACCTTCCATGCATGCAGGGATCGGTTTGGGAGCGATAAAAGTAGCCTCCTGTGATTGAAGCCGAGCCTTCGTTTTTGTTTACTTCGGTGTGGTTGTATCCTGTAACTGGGAAAATGGGATTGATTGAGTTTAGAGGTGTATTTCCACCTGGCGATGACCCGGGGTTATAGAGATAGGTTCCTTCGTAAACCCGCCACCCGTAGTTTCCTCCCTTTGTGATGATATCTACCTCTTCATATACATCCTGCATAACATAGTATCTTGCAGAGTTTAAATATATATTGCTGATAGTAGTTTAACTTTGTACTTGAGAACCACAATCACAGGGAAATTCATACCCAACTTGACAACTTTTGCAAAAGTGCACCAGTTTACCCTCTACGTCACGTGTCAACTTGTGATTGGTTTGGAAAAATAAGAAAAAGGACATCTTTGAAAAGTCAAACCTACCAGAATTTAACACGTGGCATTGAGGGGGCAAAGTTGTGCAGTTTAGCCAGGTTTAAGGGGCGAACTGAAACTTTTGAAAGTTCAGGGTGTCATCTGGCAAAAGTTGCCTTCTTTCTTCTATTCTAAATGTCTTAAGCAGATACATTCATGTTGTGACGAAGTCAAGCGAATTCATTACAGCATTTGATTGGATAGCGAAATGTCGGGAGGAAGAGAAAATTGTTACAGACCTGCCCAACATCTGCACACATGAAGTAGGAAGGTCTATCCGAATCAAAGCTGCATCTCCAAGGATTTCTCAAACCTAAGGCCCATATTTCAGGCAGTAAATCAGAATCCTCACTAAATGGATTATCTTGAGGAATAGAGTAGTTTCCCCATAGTCCAAGCTTATTAATTTCATCAGCACCTGCAAAAGGAGGTAATTACAAGAATGCAACCAGGCTTCCCAATATAAATAGGAAGACCAATACAAATATATGCAGATACTCACTTGGTATATTATCAACATCTAATCGCATGATCTTCCCGAGCAATGATTTCTTGTTCTGTGAAAAATTGTAAGGATCTCCTGAATTATTCGGTGCACCGCCATCTCCCATCATGAAATATAAGCACCCATCAGTTGGTCCGAACAGAATTTGTCCTCCATGATGTGCTGTAAATGGAAGACCCATTGTCAATATCCTCCTAACTTCTATTGGTTTAGCTGCTGTTGCCTGGAAAAAATATCGAATAATGGAAATATTAAGTATTAAATCAACACCACAGAATTATATATGAATAAATTATACCTTAGAAGCCTCAACTCCTGTACCATTTACAGTGTACTCTGCAATAACACTGTGATATTGGCATGGCTGTGCACCATTATCAGAAGGTAGCTTCGATGGATCACAATTCACGTCTGAGTTACAAGTGCATCTTCCAACACAGCCTGGCCATCTCGACTTATCGCAATTGAATGATGCGAAGAACCGACCATTTTGCGCGAAATTTGGATGAAACGCAATACCCATCATCCCGAATGAACTACTGAAAGAAACTTCATCTGTTAGATCAATGAAAGGGCTAGACTCGTCAATTTGCATCGTTCTGCCTGATCCCTCTTCAGGAATAGTTGCCAGCCAAACTTTTCCTGGTTGGCTAGCGAAAAAAGCGCGGTTCGACCCATCGGGATGGGCAACCATGTCAAGATAAGACCCGTTTCCAATTTTCTCAAGGCACAATCCATGTGGTGGACTAAATGATTCAGTGTTGTTTAATTTAACAGGTTCACCATCAAAACATAATGAGTCATTGGCAGATTCCCCACCAAATGCATTGCAGAAATCGGTTTTTGATTGCCAGAGATCAGTTAATTTTGTGATGCTGGAATTGATAGGTAATCCAGCTTGGCCTCCGAGTGAAGGAGCGAAAGGTGAATTTGATACAGATACATTTTCACACGTGTCCCATACTTTCGAGCAAAAGTTATTCACTGCTGGACCAGATTGGGATGAATTTCCTACAGCAGTGGAATTACAGAGAAGAGGAACTGTCCTGGGGGAGGATTTGATGGTAAATAAGTCCGCTGAAAATGGATCACATCTCTGCAGACAATGATCAAGAGAATAGGAAAAATGCAAAACTCACATAAATCAAAAGATAAGTTCGTATATGTATGTGCTCATTCGACTTTAATAACATAGCAACTCAAATCAAAGAAAAGGCTTCAAACGAGACTAAAAGCATAAAATAGTAATTGGCTACAACATTGGAAGAGAAAAGGCCTATAGAAATTGAAAGGGCAAATATGAAGGCATGTGCATTATTAATCTGAAGGAAAGCTCATTTCTATGTTAATTTTTAACATGAAAAAAGGAGGTGACTGTATAAGACTTACAGAACAAATGACAGATTTCAAGACAGAAGCACAGGCAGGATCAGAAACATTCAGCTGTTGGAATTGCCTCTGCAATTGCGAGTCTTCAGTGGAATTGCAGCAAGTGCTTCCATTGTAGCCACAAAAGCTTAGTGTTTTGTTTGAGGTGAATGGCGCCCCTATTGCAAATTTCAACACAAGAAGACAATCAATTTTCAAATACACAGCCACAAAATCCACTCAAAGTTGCTAATAAATCTAAACAAAAATTTACATCTACAGGTTTTAAAACCTACTTGAATCAGTGCATAACGGATAAGAAAGTGAAGGATCCGGAAGCAACAATATGTTCATGAACAGGATGACTACAGCTATAACTTTTCCCATCATCTCACCAAAAACAGACCAGAAAAGAATAGCTCTTTGTTGTCTAGTTCAGCATCATCTGAAGTTTTGAAAGTTTTGACTTTACAAAAGCTACTAAAATTTAGAGGGGATTGTCCTTCTGGATTGAACAGTCAGACAAATACAAACTGCTTCATATTTTATTGTAGTCAAGCTTTCACAGCAAGTGGTCCGGAGGTTATCTATCTCTAAGTTTCAAACTCTCAAAAGTCAACTTCCAGAAGGGAATGATTGCTACTCTTAAACAAAACTATCATTTTCAGTTTTTGACCTATCCCAAATTTTTATTTTCTATTGCAAAAGTCTCCCCCTCTTTATCTGTCACAATTTTTTAAAAAGTCCTAATTTGAAATCTGCCTGGAAAAACTAATATAATAACTACATACTTTAGTAGTTTATATGACATGTAAACTACTAAATGCTGGGTAGTTGAGAAGAAAACCAAGTTGCTACTATTGCCAACGAGACCAAATTGGACACTTAATGGTTGGTTCAATGGTATCTTGTGCACAAATTGATTACTTTTGAGTCTTTGACACCTTTTTAAAGTAAAGCTCTAACCAAAACAAACAGCCAAAAGACAAGGGGATAACTGAAAACCCAATTTGACTTTACCGTGTAAAGATTATACAACTACCACATTATGAGATCAAAACTAGGAGAAACAGACAAAAGTATCGAAGATTAAAATTAAAAAGATGCAAATCGAAAAGAATTGAAAGCTTCAAGATAAACAAATTGGGAACGCATCAACATCACATGGTTGTTAGAGATGATTTGTATTAAACAACGGAATACTTAAATGGGTCAAAGGAGGACTTACATTAGTTTAATTGAAAATGGTAGCTGCGAATATTTAACAATAGAGACAACAAGTGCCCTAGGAGCAGCTTCCTGGCCTGACATTTATTGCGTTTTTTTGAAAAAATCACAGCGGGCAAGATCTGCCATAATTGAAATTGGAATTGCTTGAGGCATAAATTAAAAACAACGGCGGAAAGAAGTAAAAGAATGGGAAAATGAAAGATTACCCGTTCACAATGGCAGAGCAGTTGGTCCTTTGGATCAGGGGAAAAGCCATTTTTTATGTTGACCTTTGTTTGCTTCTGCTAGTTTAAGCCAAACAAATATCCAAATCAACAATTCAATATTTTGTTTTCTTAGAAAACATTTCAGTAAATTCCAAAACAATTCTTGTATTTATGTTACTAGTTAGTTTTGTCAATCAAATTGCTTAATTTTTTTGTTAAAGGTTGGAAATACTGTGATCTGACTAGCTACATGGAATATACATAGGTATCCCTATAAACTTTTATTGTATTTTATCTTGTGAAAATACCGAGATTTTGGAAGATAAAACAATTTGTTTTAATAAATTACTTTATAGTTGCTTGATAAATGTCGTATTTGAAAAGGTAGTTATTTTGTTATTGTTTCATTCCATACATTTTCTAAAGTCCTTAGAAGTGTAACAAATTTTTATATAATTATACATGTATATGTTCTGATTTAAATATGTGACTGAGAGTCATGATTTAGTGGTTAAGACAGAAATTGTGAACTCTACAAATCCTAGGTTCGAATCACATCTAGAACGGATTGAAGATTTTTCTTCTTGTTTAATATAAGCACAAATGAGACAAATTGAAGAAAAAACATTATGATCTAAAATAAATAAGTGAATATGTATAGCTTGTTATAAAGACATATCTGATAATGAGTAATATTGATATTCAAGGGTATTAAATACGAAAAATTGATAATGGGGGTACATGAATATGATCACACAGTACAAACTTAGCAAGAATCTCCAATATGTCCACAAATTTCATGTTTGATACCATCCATGTATCTTCTAATCATACACAACATAAGATTTAAATATATTTTATTTTTTAAATAATTATTCAAAAATGTCAACAAATAAAAAGTAGTTAATTTAGAATAGAGTTGTGTCTGTCTGATTTACTTAATTTAGATTATTACTATGGTGAAAGTAGAAACATAATGGTTAAAAATATTTACATGATTGGAAGGGTCATGAGTTGGACTCTTACATATAAATAATATTTTTATTACTAATGTTAAGCTATTATTTAACTTTAAAAAAATTAAATAACATGTCATGCATGAAATATTTGATCAAATATTAGAAAGTTTTCATTCTACAAACGAATAATATTTTATTATACCCGCCATGCATATACATACCAAATTATAAAATCTTCGTGCGTAATAAAAATTACTAAAATTAGCATTTAGAGTTTCTATTTAATTTTAAGAGTTGTATTTACATGTAATTTTGATTTATTATAACTTATAATAGAATTCCAGAAATGATATATTGTACACACTTTGTCACCAAAGCGATTTCCACCATTAATTCCTTTTTATCCAATGATAGACTGGTAGTGTAACCAATTTCAGCCCTAACATTAAAATGAATCATGATTGGAGATTTAAAATTTGTAGCAGCAATGGACATAGTTCTCCTTTCTACCATAGGCTGAAAGTCAGTTATTTTCTGTAATCTTCTCCAACCCTAAACTACAAGGTAATCTAACCAATGTTTCAAAAATATTCAAACTTTTATTTGTTCCATTGTTTAGGACCTTTGAATAATACTAATTTGGGTTAATTTACTCTTCTTACTAACATGAAAACATAAAATTTGTAACTTAATTATGATCCAAATTCAAGACTACACATATTTTCTGTGTCTCTCTTTATTTGATGACAAAGAGATTTCCTTTACACATGAAATTGTAACATTAAACTAACAAAAGACAATACAACCATTATTTCCGCCTTTAATGACTCGCTCAACCTCTTTTTATAGATCCTGGAAGATTCTGATACAGTGTAATTCACAGTATATTACAATGAAAGATTCTTCTGATCCAGTGTGATTCGCAGTAAATTCTGCAACTTTACACTTTTATACTGATCGGATGCTAGGATCACAGTTCACATCATGTTACTCAAACATCTCCCCGAACATTGATGAAGAACACATTAAAGTTTCGAGCCAAAAGTTTCGCAAAGAGCACTCCAAGGTTAGATCAGTTACATAAAAAAAATTAATTAGTTCTGGCTTACAGGCTTTAATATAACAGTTGCATGAAAGTCTGTCATGTTACAAATCAGAATTGTACATAAAATTCAGTCCCAACTCCTCAATGTTCCAATGAGAGCTATAAAATAAATTGTGATGTACTGTTTGTTTGTGCTTAAATTATCTTGCATACTTCGAATGGTAACAACTGATATTTCCACTTGAAAACCTTATCCAAGCAAATTAAGAAAGTAAATTTTGTTCACTTTTGCTTCCTTTTCCTATGCTCCACTGCAGTTGAGATCTCAAGAGTCGAGAGCACCAAGTGCTTTCATGTCCTCTAAGAAGGCCATATACGAGTCATCGATGCTCTTTGTTTTAGGCGCTGCTGACAACTTGGCAGACTCTTGTTTCACTATCGCAGGAGCTGCTGCTGGAACAGTGATGGTTGGTGCTGCGGTTGTTGAATTTGTTTGCTTTGTTTTTGGTTTTGAAACAGCAGTTTCTCTCCTTACACGAACTGAGGCAGGTACCTGCACAAGAACAATTGTTAGGCTTCAGTTTAAGAAAATCTTGCAATGCAAATATTCAAACTCAAACCCCTACTTGCATCTCTCCGCTCAGTAGATTCTTAAGATAAGCTTGTATCCAAAGAGGGCAACATTTCTTTGTTTGTTGTGCTATGTTAGTTACTACTAGAGAATGGAAACTAACAACTGCAAACCACCAGTAGTCTCAAAACACAGCTATTTGTCTAAATATCTCAGTTAACGTGGCTTCGAGATTACAAACATGAAAAAATGCCTATCAGTGCATTAGTACATCAACTAGGAACTCACACAAATACAACTAAACAGCAGGATAAGAAGTGATGTTGATCAGGCGCAGCAGAGTAAGTGCCCCGAGACAACCTACATGAGCACGAATCAATATACACATTGAAAAAAGAAAGCACCGAAATACAGCCCATACAAAAATAATTGGAACTGACAGTCGGCCTTGTTACGTATCGCCAAAACTCCTAGACACAAATGTTTCTCGTCGTAAACCTGAACTCAAGTTATATTTGGCATTTCCAGTGCTACATAGGTGTAGTCTAATCCTCTTAACAATGGAGGGTGTCATGGAAACGTTTGACCCAAAAGCTTAAGCCGATAGGTTAGACCCAATCGTAGTATTTATATCAATCCTAACACTCCCCCGCACGCGAATGCCCTTCGGCTTGAAGCGGGTAAACACAGACCCATTCTGCTATGTGTAGCAATTTATTTCAACAAATGGAGCCACCAAGATTCGACCCCTCGACCTTCAGGTTTAAGCTGGTTTGATACCATGTCATGGAACCATTCGACCCAAAAGCTTAAGCTGATAGGTAAGATCCAATCGTAGTATTTATATTATTCCTAACAGAGGGAATAGAAAAATAAGAAAGAATGACAAAAGATGTGAACTAACCATAGCTGTGAGTTCCGGAGTGTGTTGAGCTAATGGCCTCTTGACAACAGTAGATGCAGCAGACTTCACATAAGATGGCTTCTGAGGTACAAAAGGCCTCATTGCAGCCTCTTCGTGTAAGGTGGGAGGGGGGCCAGGTGGAAGTGGTGGTCTCATCATAGGTGGCAGTCCAGGGGGAGGACCATAAGGAGGTCGTGGCATTAGCGGAACCATGACTCCTGGAGGGGCCGGAAGCCCAGGAACACCCACCATTGGCCGCATAAGTGGAGGAGGGGGTGGTGGAGGCAAGCGTAATCCTGGTGGTACATCATTCTGTAATGTAGGGATCATATTTACTGCTGACAATGGGGGTTCTTGTCTCGGAGGAGGTGGTGGAGGAACCATTGTAGGATTTTCATGACTTACCGTTGGGTTATTTGCATTAGCTTCAGATGAATTGCCTTCAGACTGATTACCAGCTGGCCTCAGGACCATCCCAGGAGGAGGGGGAGGGGGAAGGAGCATTGTAGGCACCTAAATAAAACAAATAATTAACTTTATTAATTTTCGATTATGAGTAAAAGTTTGAAAAAAGGTTTTAAGGAACAAAAAAATAAACATCCATATTCCATATGGCAAGCATATCATTAAACACTAAGATCCAGTTTAGTTTGACAAGCTTCGTCAGCCTACTCTGGAGAAATGCTTCTATTAACTATGACTTGCCTAGTCGCCTTTAAGTTTAGCCTATAAGCAGAAAAGATGAAATTATTTCACCTGACTCGTTTCTTTGTTGGCTGGTTCATCTGACAAAGCAGATGAATTTCTCTCCCCTTCAATTTCATTGGTGCCTGGTGGAGGTGGCTGCCTAGACTGCTGAAGGGGCAGAGGAGGTGGTGGAAGTAATGGGCGACTGGAAACTTGGTCTTTTGGGGGTGGGCCTGGAGGAGGCGGAGGCGGAGGCAGCGGCGGGAGAGGCAGTGATCCACCCAAGGCTGGTGCAGGAGGAGTTGGTGGCATTGGAGGGGGAGGAGGCAGAGGCAACGAAGCAGAGTCCAAATTGCTACCTTCTGGCAAAGGAGGAGGCGGAGGAGGTGGAGGCACTGCCAAAAGAGCATCTTCTGAACTTGGCATTGAGGATGAAGCATTGCTTGAAGAAGCATCAGCTGATAAAGGAATCCTCGGCCCTGCATTTCAGAGACAAGCTAAGTATACACATGGATATAGTGAGAAAAGACTCAGATCAGCATCTTAAAGCAAAAGGGAAAGAGGATACCTATAGATGATTTATACATAGGAGGCTTTCCTGGTGGTGGTGCTCCAGTAGGATTCAGTGTAGGATGATAGTAGACAGAGTCCTACAGCCAACATAAAGATAAATAGAAGATCATAACATGTGAAAATTGTAAAAAAAATAGCAGTTCAGTTGAATTAGTTGGATGACTTACTTCAGGTTTAGGATGTTTAACTCTCTCTTCTTCTTCTGCAGATGTTCTTCTCCGAGGTGGCCCTAAATGACTGCAACAGAAGATAATATACCATTTACTAATAAAGTAAAAGAATTATGATAATTGGCTTGCGGTCAAATATAGAAAAAATAAACTACCTGAACATGACTGGAGTTTCACCCTTCTCCTTCATTTTATCTTCGTATTCCTATTAAATACAAAGAAAAGCTGGTCAATTGGCCTATAGTTATTTAAATTTTTATTCTTATTATTTAATTGTTTGAGTAACTGTAAATCTGGAGGTTCTGGAACCACCAATAATACTTAAAATTGAGATTCACTACCATGTATTCAAAAAGTACTGTCTAAATATCATTTTCCTTCACACTTTCAAGTATAGTAGACCCAACAGAACAGTTTAAGTTATTTAGTAAGCTATCATTATCTATCTTCTAATTCTAAATAAAGTGATCAATCTGCAATTATCGATTAAAACAATTACCTTTCTTTTTTTCATAACAAGATTAAGTGTATCCTCAAGTTGTCTCTTCTTGTGTTTTCTTGCTTTGTCCAAAGCACCATCAGCCTCTGTTGCATCAACCAGCATGTAGAAGAAAGATTTGAATAGAAAAAACATTGAATTTGAATGACAATAAGACTAGTCAGCAAAAGCAAAATCTAATTCCATAACTACTCAACTGGGAAGTTCAAAAATTAACAGACAATCTAAACTTCACATACTAACCCCTAAGAGAATGCCTCTCTGCACTCAAAGACTTTCCGGTAGCAGAAACAAAATTTCTTATTAATAACAATTCTATAAGACTAAACTAAAAAAGCAGAAATTATGAAGTAGATTATTACTTACTCATTATTTCCAACTTTTCTATCTGCTCCTTGAGCGTATCTGGATCCTTTTTCAAAATTCCCACCTCCCTCACCTTCTTTCTTTCTTTTTTGTTCTGTTAAAAGGCAAAAACAAACATCAGAATTGTGCATATTCCCAGCAAAAGGATAAGATTGTAGTCCACTAAACATAAATGAACCAAACAAAAAAATACCAATCTGGATTGTTATTTACCTAAGTAATTGAGGGCGGAAAATCACAACAACCGTAACAAAACCAATTACATTTGAATTATGAAAACGGATAACAAAAAAAGTAGGAAACCAACACCACCTGACCACCTCAAAAAAAGATAATATGAAATTGGATTTTGATAGCTTGTCATATTGGAAGATTAAATTATTATCCTGATTTCGGTTCTTCTCAAGTAACCGAAGTGAACATCGCAGCTAATTGTAAACAATATAAGAATTCCGACGGCACTTCCCATTCTCCTATGATCCTATCCCTTGGCACCTAAAATTTTCGGACCAAACTAAAAGGCAAAATACGAAAAGGTGAAGAAAAGAAAAGAGCATACTCGTTTCAATTCCTTCTTGCGTTGCTCTTTCCGGTAGGCATCAGTAGGGTTCATAATTTTTCCTCCTTTCGTCGTCTTCATCTTGAGCAAATCAATCCACAACCTCAAAATTTCACCCGATGAATAAAGTGAAAAATAAATTCTGAGTAGAATAGCTACAGAGCAAATCAGTGTGGAATTGGCGAATCGCAGAAACCCTTCCCGGCTTCCTTTCCTCTTTGTCGTTACAATTAAATGCAGCTCGTTGTTATAGTTCAGAGGGGGCCATATTGGGCCGAACACTGGTCTTATTGGGCCGGTCCAACATTGGCCTGATACTACAACTATCATCTATACAAAGTCACAGCTGATTTCATATTTTTCAGTACTTTTATGGTTCGGTTTTTCATTTTTGGTTTTGCTAGAGATGTTCCGAAAAAAGGACATGAAGTTGTTGAAATAATGGGAGATGGGTGTTTGGAATAACTGTTTTCCATGGATGATGTTTGTCTTAATATGTTATTAAATACTCTTAATTTGTATTACTTTATTTCATTTTGGGACAAATATCATTGATGAGGAACCAAACACGTTACTTTCTATATAATTTCCCCTTTATCAATGAAGGACATGTGTCCAAAACCAAAATGAATTAAAATAATTAAAAGTACCATTTAGGACATATGTCTAACATAGAAAAGAAGAATGCTCATACCATCCGTATCAAAGAGCTAGCAGTAGTCCCAATAATAAACCCATATATTAACGCGTGTTAACTTTATTGAGAAAATTATTACTATCTACTAAACAATAATTCCTGAGTATAGATTTCTTTGCATTCTCAACATTGGATAAGTGATTTTTTCTGATTTTGCTATTTGTTTATCATTGCTATTGTTGCTTGTCTATCCTATTCTACATTCTTAATTTAAAATAACATGAAATTAAAAATCAGAAATCAAGATGAAAAAAAAAACACACTAGCCTGACAAGGGCTTAAACAGAAGACATAAAATCTACAAAAAAAAAAAAAGAAAACTAAATTGTACTAATTGCTTGAAATGAGTGATTTATGGTTTAAAATTCTAGTAATTGAAAATGGATGAAATAAAAATAGTGGAAAACGAGCCAGAGACGGATGAGTCAAAGTAGTTGCGTTTTACAAAAATAAAGCGTAAACATTAAATTGCATTTATACAACCGTGTTTTTTATTAAAAACGACATGGCGTGTTTAATAAAGTTAGAAAACAACACAAAGAAAAGAAATTATATCAAGGACCAGGTCTAAGGATCTTTTCTCATGCATGGATGACCTGTGTCCCATAAAACTACTTTATGCTATTATTTTCAATTATTTGAATGATTTATGGACACATATCATCCGTCCCATAAAACTACTTTATGCTATTATTTTCAATTATTTGAATGGAGTGCGTTGATGAGAAGGGGCTAGGGAAAGCTTGAACCCAATTCCTACAGTGATGAATATAAGCGCAATTGAAATTCCTGGGGAGTTATACATTTGCGTATTGATAAGACCATTCACTATTTCTTGAAGCTCGATTTCCCGAAATGGCTATAACAGAGTTTCTCTTATTCGTATTAACAGCTACTCTAGGAGGAATGTTTTTATACGGTGCTAACGATTTAATAACTATCTTTGTAGCTCCAGAATGTTTCAGTTTATGCTCCTACTTATTATCTGGATATACCAAGAAAGATGTACGGTCTACCGATTTTTTCCTTCCATTTGAATTCATTTCAATAATTCTTTTAGTTGGTTTGATAGGTGCGCTTGCTGTGGCTCGTCAGTAAGATATTTTTCGAATTACTAATCGAATAATCGAAATCAAAATTCAAACTGTTTTCCA
>CATIWQ010280922.1:0-17079 GCA_949673415.1 Euphorbia schlechtendalii | reverse complement strand
ATTCTATAAACCTAAGTTTAATTATAATATAAAATGATTTTTACTAATTTTTAAATTTAATTTATAATATATGGTCTCATCTGAATTAAATTTGATTGAATACAAAAATAATTTAACCTTCATTTTTCATCAAATTTTATTTATTAGTATGTTGTATTTTTAATATTAGAATAATAAACTTAATATATGAAGTATTAACAATAAAAATATTTTTAATTATTGAAACAGTGAAACTTATATTATTTGTTTAATATCAAACTATTAAAAATTTTAGTATTTGACAAATTTTTAGAAAATCCGGTTCGATCACTAATTTAATCCGGTTGAACCTTAAATCCATGAACCACCTCTTAACAGATTCGATGACCGGTCTGATTTTGAAAAATCCTCATATCCTCAGACCTAAAATAAATTTAGAGTCCGAGTTTGATTATTTTTAGGATAAAAATAACACATTTTTTATACAAAATCAAACCAAAAAAGACGAGATGCACTCCTGTAAATCAAGCGGATACGTCGAAGTGGATTCACAATAAAAAGATAAGACTCTTAGTTCTTAGAGCTGCTTCTTATTGAGTATTATATTATGATATTTTATTTTTCTTTTCTCCTAAATTCTAAGACGAACTTGATTTTCATCATCGACCTATGATTTATTTATTTCTTTTATTGTTGAAATTTTATTTTATTAATTCTTTTTGTTATTTATTTAATCGTCATTTTGTTTATTTTATTTTGTAATTTTCTCTTACTCTTTATCTATCCTTTTAATTTATTTAATTGTGTGAATTATATAATTAAATACATGTTAGAATACCCCTCACGAAGGGAATTAAAATTTTTCTCTGATAAGAGACCTCACCTTTGCCATGTGATCAATTTCATTAAATAAAAATAAGTAACATATTTGTAAATAAAATGAATTGTTTTCTTCTAAAACAAGAAATTTTCAATCTCCGCTATTTTAATTAAGCCACATGGGCCTCCTACAAAATCAAATCGAACATACGTGTAATTATTCATGCTTTGTTATACCATGTGCTAACCTTTGTGGATGCATGTAGATTAGGTTAGATGTATGCCTAGGATTTTAATTTACTTGGGGTATTGCAATTATTTTTTAAAAGGAATGTAATTAATAGATTAGTGAACGGTTGCATTCCCCGGGATTCTGTAATTTATTAATTTATTTTTTCACATTTATTTACTGCAGTATGTATGTATTTATTACTTTCCACATACAAGATAAATCATACCATAAACATGAAAACGACATAAGTTTGAATATGCACAACTAAAAAATACAATTTTCTATACATGTAATTTAATGTGATCCAACAAGAAGTAAGCAACTTATCCTGAACTCGAATCTCTGTGTCTTGGTGGGCCGTCCCCCGGACATTAACCCTCACAGGACTTTAATTCCTGGAAGAGCTAATCCAGGTGACGACTCTACACAACGAGACATCGGATTCGGGTTGTGATTAGCTAAATCATTTTTTCTTTCTCTTTCAAACTTTTCAGGTCCCCGACCTGATGTTCTATTTTCTTAAAAAATACCCCGGTGGACTGCGCCTCTCATCTTAGCGCGCTCTCTGCCCATCTCTTCTTTGTCATTCGCTCATAATGGTGACTCTGCTGGGGATTTTTTTCTTAAAATTTTTTTCAAAGGTCTTAGATCTTGGATAAGTGGCTAAAACTGTTGATCACATTATTTAGTATTTTCTTAATTATGACATATTCATAATATCGCATTGCAATAGGGGGGATTAGCCCTTAAGTCTAAGGTAACCCATTACCACGAAGCTTTCTCTTGTACTCTTCTACCTCCTTGAGGAAAGGTAATACTTGAGTGAGTGGAGCACTTGTTGCCATATTGCATGTACCTCCCTCGATAGAACCCATTTAGGGAGAGGCTTGGAGTGTATTTTAGTGCAACAAGAACCATCTACATCAGTAATTCAAAAGCAAACCTCATGTAAATAAGCCGTATGCATTTTTCGTAGGGTGTTACCCAACAAATGATCATGCATTATATTTTACTTGTAGATGTGCTCCTTAGTACCCCTGTGGTGCTAAGATGAACCTAACTTATGATAGAGACTAGCCAAAAACCCTACGTGCAGGAGTTGTATGGTTGGAAGTGGAATGTTGCATGCTATGTGCTACTGCTTTTGATTTATCACACATTGTACAAATGTTTTATGCTAACCACGAATTTCAATGTAGATACTTGAACGCATGCACTCATGATATTAAAATAATATAAAACGGACATAACATTCTTTCATCATCATGACACCAAACCGGTGTCACATACACTTAGGAATAATCGACACTTGAGATCCTGTCACCCTAGGATAACATGAAACCAATTAGAATCATGAGGCATCATTCACCCCAAATTGCGTAATGTCCACTTGACATCCGAAAGTGTGCCCACACATGGCAATAACATATCCCCCACATTACCTATGAGATGTCCACTCGACATCCAACTCATAGCCCTCATGGGGCAATCACACATACCACATAGCCCAAAAGGGGCAAATAACTACTCAAACCATTTCTTCCCACATAGCGTGATGTCCCTGCTGAAATCCAAACCTGAGCCCAAGTGAGGCGAACTTATTTCGAAAACCTTACCTTACAAAATCTTCAAAGGTATACGCTTAATACCCGAACCATTCGCCCACTCGGGGCAATGATTCATGCATTACCGCATACCCTTAAATAATGATGACCACACTAGCATCAGAAACTTCACACTAATTGAATAAAAAAACCAAATGATTCATTCAATATCAACATACAGTAGTTAGTTTCATTTTATTTTATTGGATTTCATCAGGGTATGTCATAGTGTTTGACCTCCTCATTCCATGAGATCTCGTCACAGTACAAAATCTTAAACTATTGACCTATTACCACACTAGTAACTTGGTCACCTCATTTACACCACTTATGTTATGATGTCACACGGACATCGAACAAATCTCAAATCCACCCTGAGGAGCTAGATTTTTATTTTCATCCTTTTCATTTTATCTAACGACTAACCCGTCTGTTTCAAATGGATTGATAAACAGACTATTTATCTCACATCATGTATCTTTAACCCCTTATGAATGCATCCATAACATTAACATTTCATGCATTTTTCACGTCATGAATCGCATCACAAATCTTACATGCATAGTCTGATTTTCTGCTTCTGTATCTTAGCTTGGAAAAGGCCTGCTCATCGCTGGGTCTGCATTTCTCCGATCATGGCCAATTTGGAGAGGGTTCCTCACACTGACTCAAGTGAAGACTTAGGTTAAGATTCAGATTTAGTTCAACGTGAGTATTTCAATTTTGATAGCATGGATGATCCGTGAGATGAAGTTACAAGGGAGGATCAACCCTCCCTTACGGGATAAAATTATCAACAGACACATTAGTCATCGATGAGCACCGACATTGCAGATTCCCTGAATGCCTTTGTAAACATCGACCAACTAGCATCGCTTATTCTCAACACATCGGGATAGGTCACCCCGAAGAGAGAATTCATGATGTGGTGTCCAACCTGGACATCACTTTTAATATCGGTGGACTGACTAGTCAGCCTAGAGTAAGTGGACCTCTTACTTCTCATATGATGCTTTCGGCTCATGACACAATTCCTACTACCTTTTACCAATACAGGGTCAGAAAAAAGTCAGCTGAATCAGAATTAGGCTCAAATTAGTCAGCTATGACATAATTTTGCCAATCCTTTTCAATAGCCCTCCGAGAATCATTTATTCCCGGGATATCCTGGCCAGCCAATGTTCACACCAAGAACTTTTTATCAAGGAGTGACCCAACAATGTATCCCTAGTTGGAGTGCACCATTTTCCTCACAATTATAGGCTACCCCTCAGCTACCCAATTTTGCGGTAACTCCCAAGGGAATTACATTTCCCCAGGGGCAATATGGCTTCTATCCAAGCATTGGGAATGATATTTCCCAGTAACCAGGCATGGCGGAATTTTGGCAGTAATTCTTAGCCACTCACGGTAGCCATCTAATGAACACATACCCTGTGCAGCTGATAGTCAGGGAAGAAGATAGCTTACCACCAAACTTTGTGATTCTGTAGTTTGAGAAGTACGTGGGTTCTGGAGACCCACATGCTCATCTAATACATTACCAGAAAGTGATGAGGGAATTAAGGGTAAGTGAACAGATGATGGCAAAGCTTTTCATTATAACCTTGGGCCACCCGGTCAATGAATGGTACAACCACTTCCATTGAATTTAGCTTATAATTGGAACAACCTTTCTCAAGCTATAATGGAAAATTATGGTTTCAACATTCAAATGGAAACCACAATGCATAATTCAAAGGCTATATGGCAGAAGTAGGGTGAGAGCTTCAAATCTTATTATAAGCGTTGGATGGCCACACAAGTCAGGTTTCAAGCTCGTTTAACCCTACCGAAGACAATAATGAAAATTCTGGATGGCGCACTACTATCTTACAGAAGCAAATTTGGGTTTGATAGCTTTTCTGGCTATCAAGAAGTGTTTGACAAGGCAGACAGGATGGAACATTTCAAATCCATGGACGAACTTGTGGGTAAACCTGCCAAAGGGCATGAATACGAGAAGATGATTGCGAGTTGATAATGATGCAATAAATTAGCTTATGTAAACTTTTCCCAATCATCTTTTAAAATTTTTGAATAAATTGAACTTTGTTTACTCGCTTGGTATTCTATCGATTGACATCATGCATTCTCATAAACATATGCATAATGTTTTTAGCATGTATGACACATCATGTCGTGAAATTAACTTGGGTATAAATAGATACCATACAATTATAATAAGTTCAAATGATTTGACTCTTGAGGGAAAGTGAGAGACAAACATAGATACTTAAACAACACGTGATAGCTTTTACATTATAAAGACGTAAGGTCTACGGAAAGGTTGCCTCCACTAACTATTAAATCAAGCAAAGTCAAAATGACTGAAAACATAATGGCCTAAAAAGTCAACAGAGTAAACCAAAGTTGCAACCGACTCAATAGGGTTACATAATGTTGGTGCCAAACACACAAAGAAGGAGTCAAATTGTTGAGAACGTCAACAACTCCATCGTACAGCTTACCCCCATTTTTGGGTCAATCATTACGCCATTGAAGGAATATCATTGAACATAAACTATTTACCATCGGTGGAATCAAGCCATAGGATCCGAAGCCTTTTTATCCCTAACATGTCACATATTATTGGAGAACAATTGGATTCATAAGGAAATACTGATGATCAATACCCATCATAGCATACATCTTAAGTTAGCAAAGTAGCAAGAGCACCAACTAATCTATCAGAAACGCTAAACGAGATAAAATTAAAGTCATGGACATGGATAACATCCAATCTATCAATCAAATCAACCAAGACAGGCACAATCAATATCACACATAGTGAAATAAATAAATCGGTAAAAAGCAGTACTAACAAAAAATAAATTTGTAATTATCCTATTAATTAGCATTCTATTAGTTGAGCAAAAATTAGGGCATCATTTCAAAATCGAAAAAATAATAGTCTATTGAGTTGAAAACCCGAAAAGGGAAACTCTAGTAAAACTTACGACATCGAGAGAACAACAAACACATTGGTTAGAAAACCGGAAAGGGCTAATCAATGGTAGGAGTCAAATCATTTGAAACATTTATACCCCTGTAAAGTTCATCAATGAATTGTCACTTTTGATGAATCTTTATGCATATGCTTATTTTGATTGCTTTCATCCTAACACATCATGAATCAATAAAAAATAATAAAAATAGAAAATAGAAAAGACAAAATGAGTCTGTTAGATTGAAAACCTTAAAGGGCGTTCGAAGCAAAAATTAAGATAATGTTCAATAGATTGAAAACCTGCAAGGGTGGTCTATGCAAAAATTAGAACTAATGAAATATCAAATTTGTCATCTTATCCTTCGAATGGCATATGACATCATTTAATCCCTCCGAAACTTAGGACGAATATCTTCTGATTTCTTTGACAGGAAGAATTATCACAACACTTCAGGCAAAAAGACTTCAAACTATCAAAGTGAGCCTTGCTAACATGGTTCGGGTACAAACCGGATCCAAACTCTGAATTCAAATCTGATTCAACTAACCCATAGTCATCACTCTAAAAGAGTCATCCATGGAATCCATAAAAAGACAAATCCTAGGGGCATCCATGCACCATCATAAGAGAAGGCTCTTCAATGAATGAAGCCCATAATACCTACAACATACGAACATACATCATATGATATATATTTTCCATGCATAAAAAATCATGCATACATTACATTTACATCACGTCATTTACAAGTAAAGATGATGCCAAACCGGGTAACACTATCCCGGTAAATAAGAAACTCCACCTCCACTCGAGGAACCTGCAAACATCAAGAAGGATGATGATCCACTGAAGCCTAAAATCAATTCGAGCCTACTTAGGCCCCTATTGGTCCTTAGACATCTTACAAACAACTGTAGAGGGGGGGGGTGACTGCATTTCTTGGTTACTTTTTGGATTTATAAAAATATTTCAACCAAGTTAAGTTTTTATATGCGTGTTGAGTTATGCTATGCTGAGCGGGTCTAAAAACTTATAAACTACTCAGTTTTGCTAGTTAGTTTATATTCAATAGCTTACTGAGTACTCTATACAGCACATATTGGTTTTCAAGCAAAAACACTTTAAGATAGAAGAATGATGGATGAGATGAACTCGTTAAAAGCTTAATGCAAAAGTAAGAACTTCAACACTTGATTTATCCTGGTTCGGCCCCAAGCCTACCTCTAGTCCCTGGATACCTTCTCTGGCCTTAAAATTCCACTAGTGATCTTTCCTTACTTAGGCAGAGCAGCCTTTATAGCAAGTAGATAATTTTAAAGAAAGTACCTTTCTTTCTAACTACCACTCAACTTAGTTTGGGTACCCTTCCCAAATTGACACTTAGATTTAAATAAAAAGATTGCGAATTGAATTCAACTTATAAACTATTGAATCCTTACAATGTTAAATCTAAGAGTCATTCGCTCTGTTACAAATAAATTAAGATGATGTTTGTTTGCTGATTGCTTGTATTTGGAATTTCTTGAAGCTAAGAGTATATGTGCAGAGTTTCAGCTCTTAAAGAAATTCGAGGTGATTCACCAAATTTGAACGTCAGCTTCAATCTTCTATTTATACTTGAAGCTTTCCAAAGTAGCCATTGCAAACTTTTCATACTTACAGTTCTTTAATTTCTCTTTTCTTTAATATCTTTCGAATCTTCCCATCGAAGATAGATTCCAAGATGTTTAGAGATAGTTTTCGAACATTGAGGCGTGATAAAATTACGTTGACAAAATCTCATTTATCTTCAAGCAAATTGATTTGATAGAGAGGCGCGCAAAATGCATTGTGGAATGTTGAGATTGGTTAACATTGCTGACGCTTGCAAAGTTGCATGAAGACACTAAGAAATAGCGCATGATAGAGAATTCCTTTTCCCTTGGAGTTCAATGAGGAATCTCCAACATTTCGTACTGATACCTTTTATCTTGTGAGGATAACTAGAAATCTTCTTTAATTTCAACACTTTTTATCTAGAAAAGTATTTAAAGAACATTTCGTTTCTCACAAAAAACGTTAGTAGCACAAGTGTCATTTATTTCTTTAAGTGTCAAGTAACTTTGTTTTTAATTAATAAAAGCTAACTCAGCATAACTAAGTTGATATCTTTCTATACTATGTAGTGCTCAGCATAGACTCAGCTTTTCCTACTCTAAGTCATACCTTAATTAATTAATCAACAAACTGAGTTGTTCTTCCTTAAACAAACTCAAGTTATCTTCTTTAATTAAGAGTATACTTAGTACTCAATTAATTTCACTATACTAGACAGTTTGTTATTTTCAAAAAGTTTAAGTACTGTAAAGTACTATTATCTTGGATTCAACAGCCCTGTTTAAGCAGCATTGTAATATCTCTATCACTTTTGTTGGGTAAGCTGCATTACTGCTCATAAACTCAATCAAATAATTAAAACATGAGTCATAAAATGTATTAACATTATACTTTTCTCTGATTTATGACAGGAAGTAAGTTAACATCCTATCAAGGAAATTCAAAATACAACTGAAGAAGGAAACAGTTATCTCAATAACTAAAGAAAGAAATAGTCTCATCCACCAATTGAAGAAAGAAAAACAGTTTGATATCCCTCCACTAGGGGTCGCCTTTAAAATGGATTTAGGTACTATGCTCTGGTAGTTTTAACGGTCAAAACCAACCGAAGGTCAACTCACAAGGGGTACACAATGACAGCAACCTAAGAAAGAAATGGTTGCCGACTACTAAAGAGACGTCGTAGAAAGAAATGACCAACTTATCTGCTAGGGGCATCAAGCACTAAGGGATTCCGAAGAAAGAAATAGATAATCCCATGAGGATACGGTGATAGAAAGGAAGGCCCATGTCATCACTGATCGAGGTTAAAGAAGTCACCAACCGCACCAGTCAGGTATAATCTCAGTCCCTTCGCTCCATTTCGTGTGATCATACAGGTTACATAACCAGTAGTGAGCATACAATTTTGTACTAGCTTGCGCGTTTGATGATGATGGCTTTTCGAGATTTAATCCTTGAGTCACACAATTTTCGATTGTCCAATGATCTTCTCATGGGAGCTCTCCTCGTAAGAAAATGTTTTGGGCCCTAAATAAATATTTAGGATCATAAAAAAATATTTAAAAGTCTCAAAGTGAAAATTCAAAGGCTTAAAATATTTTTAAGGATCTAAATAAATATTTAAGAGATCAGAATAATTTAAGTAAATTATTTTTAATAAGAAATATATAAAAAATAATAATAAATTAAAAAAAATTGAGGCTGACTGGCCTCTCCGGCAGGTGCCGGCGAAGCCAACAGCCTCACCAGCAAGTGCTGGCAAGGCAAGCAACCTCTCCAGCAACCTTGCTTGCAGGAGCTGGCGAGGCCAGCACCGACCTTTGCCAGTATTCTGGTGAGGACACCCCCTCGCCGGAAATGTTATTAATAGATTAGGCGGGCGGTTGCATTCCTCGAGATTCTTTAATTTAATAATTTATTTTTTCGCATTTATTTACTGAACTATATGTGTATTTATTGCTTTCTGCATGCGCAATAAATCATACCATAAACACAAAAACGACATAAGTTTGAATATGCACAACTAAAAAATATGGTTTTCTAGTAGATGTAATTTAATGTGATCCAACAAGAAGTAAGCAACTTATCTCAAACCTGAATCTCTATGTCTTGGTGGGCCGTCCCCCTGATGTTAAGTCTCACAGGACTTTAATTCCTAGAAGAGCTAATCCAGGTGGTGACTCTACACTACGAGATAGCGGATTCGAGTTGTGATGATCTAAATCGTTTTCTCTTTCTCTTTCAAACTTTTTTGTGTCCCCAAACTAATATTCTATTTTCATAAAAAACACCCTGGTGGACCACGTCTCTCATCTCAGGGTGCTCTTGACCCATCGCTTCCATGTCATCCGCTCGCATTATGAATGATTGATGATAATATGTTGAAATTGATATTTTCTATGAATTGATTAAAGTATGCCATGCATGACTTAGGTTTGAATTCCTATTATAGAAAATGAAGTGATTACTAGATTAAGGTTTTGTTCAAACTTGGTCTAGGTGATTATCATATAAATTAGCAATTTTTTTCCCTACGTGTAAATGCTTTAAATTTAGGATTGTCCCGTACTTCACTCAATTAAAAGAAAGAAATCTTTAAAATATAATTTTCTATGGTACAATGAATCGAAGTTCTAGTAATTATTTTGGCAAGGATTGGACTTGGCTACTCATTCACTTTATGGGGGCCTCTCCTACTTGGGAATCTCCATCAGTTTCAGGTTCAAGTGTACCCAAAGGACTTTTATAACTTAGTTGATTTCTAGTATGGGAATTAGATTCCTCATATGGTTTTACAAACATGGATTAAGTTGTTAAATTAAAACTTATAGACATAGGTGCAAAAGCTTAAACATGAACCTTGTTTGTTTTGCATGCTATGTGGAGTCTTGGTATAATGGAATGAATATGATGTACCAGTCTTGAGCATGTTCCCTTAGATTAATAATTCCAAATAGCTTGGAATTATTATTATCATAATCATATCCATCGTATAAGACCTAGACTAGGGCGAGACCAGCTTCACCAATAAAATCCCTATAATAATATTAAGGAGGTAAATAGTCTTCCCATCATAAGTCGTGATACAAACCTTATTAATGGATGTAAAGACATGTACAACATGCTTTCCCTTAACATGTGTTTGGTCATGAGACTAGATGGGGTTAATGCCTTAACAAAAATGGGTTAGTTGTCCATGTAATTTGAGCTAATGCCAAGTTAAAGACATATTTGAGGAGTCGTACAATCAGGTACGCATGTCTTCAGAAAGAGAACTCAAATGGATTAGCAATTGCATGGGATGCAAATGGACAGGTTCCAGCCATGGTTGCATTATTATGGCTTGAACTGATATAGCGAGGGTCATGATGAATAGCTATGGATGCTACCTACTAAGGAAAGTTGGTTGGACTAAATTTCTTGAATTTAAATAGAAGGGGCTATTTGAATGTCGATGAAAATAGTAAGAATTTAGTATTTAATTAAAGACCTTATACTAAATGCATGTACATATACTAATGTCTGAACATTTTCTATCTTATATTTGGGTTAAATATGATCACTAACAAAAATACTTGTATTGATATCGATCCTCTTGCTGACATAAAGTATAATGTTTACAACTTTAATGAGTGGTTTGAGGTTGTTAGAGGAGTTCTCCAAAACTACTACCTGGATTATGTTTGACTGATCCAAGTCCCAAACATCCAGGCAAGAATACTTTTGCATGTGAGATGAATGATTACGAGAGGCATAATGAAAATTGCGAGTTTGTTGCAAAATTCATGTTAGACAACATGCTCTTGAAGTACACGCATGTGTACAAAGGGTTAGACATCGCAACCATGATTCATCATCTCAAGTTAGTTGAAGGTCTAGAAGATAAATTGTTCCACAGCAAGTTGTAGGGCAACACCTCTGCAATAGAGTTGGTCATATACATATATGATAACTTGGAGAAAATAAGAGAGTTGGGAGTTGAGTACAACAAGTAGTCTTTAAGGTAAATGGTATTCAGGGGATTACCCAATAAATATGATTCCTTCAAGAAAGATGCTTTAGGAATGTTCTCCCAACTATACCTTGACCCAACATATGGACTTGCTCGCAATTTATGAGATTGATTTTATAAATAAACTCAAGGAGCAAGTGAATGCTGAGGACCTTAAGTTGAAGAAACTTAAAGGTTTTAAACTCAAGAGAAAGCTTATGAAGAAGTTAGAGTTGAAGAGGGATAATATTTCTCTTGGAACATGCTCATCGGATAATGATGAAGGTTGTAGCTTCAAATTCTAGAGGTTTGTCCATACTAGAGAGTTTCTCTACAGTTCCTTATGAGTCTACATGGGTATTAGATACTGGTTGTGGTACCCATATCTATACTTCTATGTAGATGTTGTTGAATAGTAGAAAGCTTGCAAAGAGGGAAATGGACATAAGAGTTGGAGATGGATCACGGGTTACTACAACAGCTATAGAGACATATAGCCTTCATTTGCTTAGTGGCCTAGTTTTAGTTTTGAACAATTGCTATTATATTCCTATTGTCACTAAGAATATTATTTTTGTTACATGTTTAGCAATAGATGAATTTGAAATTTTATTTAGAATTTTATTTTTGTTACATGTTTAACAATAGATGAATTTGAAATTTTATTTTCTAATAATAATTGTCAAATAAAATGCGATAATGTGCTTTATGCTTGTGGAATATATGTTGATGGCATTTATGTTCTAAATATTAAAATTAAAATTCTAAATATGAACATTGTTAAGAAATAAAAATTAGATAATGAAAAATCCTCATACTTATGGCATTGTTATCTAGGTCATATAAACGAGACTCGCTTAACTAAATTACACAAATGTGGTGACTTGGGCCTAATGGAATGGGAATCCTTTATGGCATGCAAACCTTGTTTAAAAGGAAAGACGACTTAGAAACCTTTCAAAGGAAAGGGTCAGTGTGCCACTAGTACTTTGGAAATAATACATTCCGATGTATGTGGTCCAATGAGTGTTAAGACACATGAGGGTTTCATCTACGTCATAAATTTTATCGACGATTACTCATGATATGGTTATCTATACCTGATGAGACACAATTTTGAAAGTTTTGAGAAATTCAACCGAAGTAAAGAAATAGCTTGGGAAAAGTATTTTAAGATTAAGACCCTTCAATCATATCAAGTTGGTGAATACTTATGCTAAGAATTTTAGGATTATCTAATGATAATGGAATTTTATCCCAATGGGCACCTCCTTATACACCCCAACACAATAAAGTGTCAGAAAGGAGAAATAGAACTCAACTCAATATGGTTCGTTCCATGATGAGCCAAGTAGAACTTAACAGATCCTAATGGGGTTATACACTTGAGAGTGCAGTTTATATTCTAAATAGAGTGCCCTCGAAAACAGTTGATCACACACGATACAAAATGTGGTATTGTAAGAAACCAGCGCTTTCTCACCTGAGAGTTTGGGGATGCTCTACTTCTGTAAAGAGGACAAGTTCAAATAAGTTGGGTGCTAAGTCTGACAAGTATTTGTTCGTAGGTTACCCTATGGAGACTAGGGGTTATGCATTTTATGATTCCAAGGAACAAAAGGTACTTGTTTAAAAAATGCTCGATTCCTCGAGAAGGAGCATATACTTGCGAAAGCTAGTGGGAGCAAGCTTGAGTTAGGCACTTAAGAAGATCAAATAGACAATAAACTAATTGTTCATATACCTGTTACTGTTCGCCACTTTTCTACCGATAAGTTTAATCAATAATGGTTCCAAAATCTCATGAATTGTTGGCTATTAACTGCGCCAACAAACTTATTCACAAATAAATGTAGGTGTTGTCAATACCTCTTATCACATAGAAAAATGATGATAACTGCAAGTATACAGTTGCGATGTAGTTTTAAAAGATATCAAATCCACAGGGAAGGAACCAGGTCTAAAGATATGGAAAGGAAAGATAAAAATAAGGAAATAAAAATAGGACTAACATTTTTGGGTAGGAAGATTAGAACGAACAGTTGAGAAAATATAGATGTGGAAAATTAGAAACTCTAAGCATATAGATTTTTCATTACGAACAAGTATAGCAGAGAAAACATACAAGTTTAACAAAGATGTTTCGATTCTCTAGATTATCTAATAGACTAGGTTCAAAACACTCAGATGTTCAATGATTTGCTGCAGAGCAACACATGAAATGACTTTTCTAAGTCTAAGGCAAACGAATTAATACAATTATGAAAACATGGATAACATCAATACTATACTTAGTACGGGTCACTCTCACATAGCCACATTTGGCAAGTTCCCATTCCAAAAATGTTGGCTCACTAAACAACATTATGTCACAGATCCAGTGATTATATACGATATCGTTAACCCCGAAACTACTCTTAAAATTAACTCCAACGCATATAACTTGATTAACATAAAAGACTTAGCACAAAATACGCAATATGACACATAGACATATCATAAACTTCGAAATAGAAAGTATAAGTAGAAATCAAAGCAAAGTTGTAAGGTGTGCAAGTGAAAGCTAAAGATGATCAAACTGTATCCACCCTTTAATGGGAGTTGTCAATTCCCGCAATTCCCGCAATTCTTGGAGTATTCCGATGTTCTTCAAGTAATTTCCATCGATGTAGCGAAAATATTCTCCCAGTTGTTGAACATATGGGAGTTCACCTCTTGCACCCAAGATTGTACCAGTGATTATATTAGCAGCTCTAATCTTGCTTCTCATGCTCGTTGAGTTCTTCTTCATCACGTCCCAAATAATATCCACGATCTCTGCTTTTTGCTTCATCATTGCGCACGAAAGAACAAAGAAGTCCTTCTTTTGAACCTTTGTATTTTCAACTCGACAAAATACCGAAGTGGAAAGGTATTTGTGGAGAAGAAGAATACATTCATCCTTAATAAGTTTGTTAGGTGAATTCTTACGATAAAAAACTCTCTTACTCGACAAATTTGCCCAAACTCAGTTAGGTTGAAATGAGTCCGTCATGCTTGAAGAATTTTCAATCTTGAAGCTGAACCAATTATCCATCATTTGTCCTGTGATGGTGTATTGTTATCCTTCATTCCGAAATTGAATCGGCCTTGTCTTTGAATCTTCGTAATCGAATGTTACCAAACACTCGAGAATCCAATCTTGAATTTGTGGGAATCGCATATTCATAAATTTCATAAGGCCAAGGATGGAAAGGTAGGCTTCCATCTCTTCTCAGAGATTAAGAGTTTCCAAGAAAACCAGATTGAGGAATATCATCCCGGTGATATCCAATTTGCTTAGCTTTTTAAATCTCTTGCCCTCTTCTCTTGTCCTTAACGGGAATGGACAATCGAATTCTTCTTGAATTGATTGTGTACCTCTCCTTTGTGTTGCTCTTTTTACACGAGTCATGTTGGTTTGAAGATAAGGAATTAAAAAAGGTTTAGATACTTGAATAGAAGAATAGAAATTTCAGAAGTTTGAAGGCTTTTTAGAAGGTGTGGTGGCTAGGGTTCAACTTGGACCTATTTATAGAGGTATATTGGGTCTCTAATTGGTCATAAATGGGTTATAGCAGTTTGGGGTCAAAACTAGCCGTTAATGGCAGTTTTAGCCATCTGTCACGTGTCAGTTCGCGAGCTGTAACAGTTATAGTTTCACCGTCCCGCGATCGCAAAGGCCTGTCATGATTGTGACTCTCTTCACCAAAGAAATAGCAAGTTTTGATATTCTATGGTTACGAGCGTGAAATATGTCGCGGTCACGAGCTGCTATTTTTCCAAATTCTTCAATTTTTAGACTTGTACCTATAAAAACTTAGAAACACAAACACAAACAATCTTTGTTAAATATAAACAATAAATATTTACTATAGTACCTTGAGAATTCATGGTGAAGATAACAATTGAACATCGATGTCTTGGTGTTCAAATAATTTTTATTTGTAAAAAACAAAGACTTACAAACAAATAAACAAACAAGCAAGCAAACAAACAAGTAGACTACTAAACAAATACACAACCTAAAATCTACCTATACAAATTTTTCTAAAAGGAGAAAAGACATGAAATTTATTCAGGCAGGAGTGATTCTATCATCCGATCGAAATCATAAGTAGATTCTTTTAATTCTTGCTTAATATCAATCAGTAAAGCACGAACATCTTCAATTTTTCTACGGATCAAAATTTATCCTTCCATAAGATCAATTAATCTTTGTTGGAGGTTGGAATCTCTTCTGATTTCTCCTTGCCTATTTTCCCTTTCTCTCTCTCGATCTGCTTCCACCCTTTCTTCCCATGGCTTCCAGCCATAAGTTATTCTATCTTCTCTAATATTCCTTATTAAGAAATTTTTCTCAAAGAAGACTTCCATTGTTAGCTCCGGAATTAGGTACTCACTATTGAAAATTTCATTAAAATAAGGTAATCTCCCTACTTGGCCCAACATATTTACCATTGTCCAACACCCATATTCAGTCAATTCAGGATTTAGCACTGCAGACATGAGCGTTTCCATCATAATCCCAGAGATATCAATAGGGGTACCCTCTATAATTGCTTCCAAGATAAACAATTCTTCAGGAATGACAATATAGGAATTAGACCTACTAAACAGTGCACCACTTAAATAAAAGTGTAATGCCAACAAACAAGGATCACGAATCCACCTGCTACTGGTAAATTCTTGTTCGTATTCAGTTTGGCCCATCAAACGATTCCATGCTGGTATAGGATTCCAACCAAGAGGCATCTTATAGAAAAAATCTTTTGCAAATCCCATATACTTCTCCAAAGCCTTTCTTGTGATCTTATACTCTTTCCCATGGTGGCGATAGACTAGACAATTTTGTCTATCATTTCTCCAAGCCACCGTGACCAGCATTTCCATGCAATCACTCAAACTATTTTCGAGGGTCAAGTGGGAGTAAATGACAAAATTAAGTACTCGGAGATAGTGCATAACTCTGTCAAAAATACCCAAATGAATAAGACTGTTCATATGGATTGTATAGGAACTCTTGAATTCAGCAACTCAGATCATTTCATAATGATCCCCTCTTCCTCCTAATAGATTGGGAATGGCGCTTCGTACCACTCCTGGATATTCTTTGGCTGAAAAACACCGGTTCGAGTCGGATAAACCATTTGGACGAAAGAAAATTTGTAAGAAATGAAAGGAAATTTGATTTGGAATAAGTATTGATTTGAAAGGAAGAATTCTGATTGAATGTGAAGATGATTGATGCACAGATGTAATTCAATTTTATAGAGATTAGTGGAAAAAACTGTCGAATAACCACTCAATTTTATACAGAATTTTGAAAAAAACAGATTTATAGGAGAATTCACGAGCGTGATATATAGGTCACGAACGCGAATAGAGAAAATAGAAGAAATTCTTCCATTTGTCAGGAATCAAGATGGAAAATTATGATATATCACCCCAAAGATGATTATTTCATAAACTTTTCGTACCCAGAATGAAATTTAGAAAATTGTATAGTATAGAAAACAAAACAAATAAATAATATCTTCAGAACTGACTTGGCTTCCCAATAATATCTTCAGAACGCAATTGCCTTCCCCGGCAATGACGCCAAAAACTTGTTCGCCACTTTTCTACTAATAAGTTTAATCAATAATGGTTCCAAAATCTCATGAACTGTTGGCTATTAACTACGCCAAAAAACTTGTTCACAAATAAATGTAGGTGTTGTCAATACCTCTTCTCACATAGAAAAATGATGATAACTGCAAGTATACAGTTGCGATGTAGTTTTAAAAGATATCGAATCCATAGGGAAGGAACCAGGTCTAAAGATATGGAAGGGAAAGATAAAAA
>CATIWQ010280845.1:0-20400 GCA_949673415.1 Euphorbia schlechtendalii | reverse complement strand
TCCTCGGTCTCGAGGAGCTGAGTGTTTCTGCTCGTGATGGAGGAATTTCGGTGACTGCCTTCGCCTTTCCTACTTTGTCTCTGGGCTCCGGCGTGTCCAAGAGCAGGGCAGTTCTCGGAGGAGGGGATTTTGTTAGTCTGTCTGGGGGGCTAGTCATTGTTTAGGATTGTTCGTTCCACGCTCACCGCACCAATTTGATGTCCTTCAAAAGTGATCTTCTGCTTATCGAGTCTTCAAAGGTCCTGCAAAACAAATATTCGGCCAGAAGTGTTTCCGGCGAAGATCCTCCGACGATCTAGTCAGTGGTCAGAGTAAAGGGGTTTTGGTAAAGTTCTTTTTTATGATTACGTACCCTTTTTCCAGTTGGAGACTTGCCATTTATAGGATTTGTGTGTAGTGACGTCATGCGGGACCCATCTGTAAGAGGTACACGTGTGGTCCGCCGTTTGGGGGTCTTGTCCGCCGTCGGAGCATTAAATGATTCATCTCTGCCAGTTGGTAATGCATTAAATGCGGCAGAGGAGAGAGAAACGTCAGAGTAGTGGGTTCTGAAGGTGATGTCTCGGCGAAGTGGCGGTGGGTAACGCCGAAGGTTATTTGATTTGGTTCTATACCTCAGCGAGATGTCGTGCTGACATGGTATCGGCGCGTGGTGGTGCTGAGGTGTATGTTTGTTTAGCCCATGTAGTTTTTGAATCTTCTAACGGGCTTGAGACTTTAATGGGCTTGATATCATTTTTTAAAATTTTAATCCAAATAAAAAGAGAAGGATGGATAATACATTACGTAATAATTATGAACCAAACAAAACCTGGTGAGAAATATCCGATACCGCCTTCGAACATATCGGATGCGGGTGTAGTATTGTACAAACTATTAGCGTCCCGCTCAGTTGACATCCCTGGTCGTGCTTACGTACCTCACCCCCCTTGTAATCTTCTATTCAAATAGACGTTGGAAAATCGAAAACCCTAATTGGTCGCTTTGTGTCTGGCGCAAGAGCGCGCTTTTATTCGTTTCTTCTGTAGGAGCAAAGGATGACTCTAGAAATCGAAGCTCGGGAGTAAGTCTCCAAATAACATTGCCAATTTCAACTCTCATTCTCGCTTCTCTCTTTTTCTTAATTACGCTTAAGTTTCTTCTATTAAGCGTTGGATTCGTTTTTTAATAAATCTGATCAAACGGTTTGGCAGTGTGATTAAAATTGTTCTTCAGTTCTGCAAAGAGAATTCACTGCATCAAACGTTTCAAATTCTGCAGAATGAGTGTCAAGTATCACTCAATACAGTCGATAGTATCGAGACCTTTGTTTCTGACATCAATGGTGGAAGGTGGGATGCGATTTTGTCTCAAGTGGCTCAACTCAAGCTTCCCAGGAATAAATTGGAAGATCTATATGAACAGGTACGTGAGTTTTATTTGTAATTTCCCTGATATGGTTTATGCTGGCTTAAGTACGTTCCTGGTCGAAGTTCTTGGAGTCTTGAAGAGTTTAACAGTGGTTTTATAAAATTTGAACTTTATCTTGTTTCTTATTTTATGTAAGTCGAAGCATTGCCTTAACCTATTATAGTTATATGATCATATCAGGTCGACTTTCCAGTATTTATTTTGTTCTTTATGACTTGAATTGTTCGACCTGCTATGATGGATCCTAATGTGAACAAGTTAACTGAGAAATGCTCTATTTTTTAGACTTGATTTTTTTGAATTACTTTTGGCTTGTTAGTCATTGTTACTTGTGCAATTTTTCTCAAAAGAGTGTAAGGTGACGAATGAAATGTGCGGGATAGATTGTTCGTTCTATAAGTTTCCATGAACAACATATTTTTTGCGATGCAATAGTAAATTTATTTTCCCTTTGCATAATGTTTTAGTCAATCTTTGAGGGGAGGAGGTGTTTTTGAGAGTCATAGTCTATAGCATAGTTGATTTCACTTATTCATTGGGCGTTAATACTGGCCTTAGCTGAAACCAAGGTTGCAAATTATGTGCTACAGTGCCCTTCCATATTTATTGCAGTTTTATGTCCTTTCTTTTAAATGTTTCAGATCGTATTGGAAATGATAGAACTTTGGGAGTTGGACACTGCACGTGCCGTCTTAAGACAAACTCAGGCAATGGGCGTCATGAAGCAGGAGCAACCTGAGAGATACTTGAGACTCGAGCATCTCTTAGTTAGAACTTATTTTGATCCGAATGAGGTTACAAAATTTCTTCTTTTGTTTATCTGTGGTTTCTACTTTTCCACTTATTTCTGTTCTTTTTGTTTGTTTTTTTATTATGTACAATGAAGATTATGGTTGTGCTACATCTTGTTAGTCAAACTTAACATAAATTGTGTGATTGGATTTATTTCTGTGTCTTTGATTTTGCTTGTTAGTTGTTACTGCCATGTGAAGCTACCAAACTAATTTGCTAATCATTATTTGTGAATACTTGGTCCTTGAGATAATTTCTAGAACTCCTACATTGCTTCGTAAATTGGCGTTCTTTTAGAGTAGCGTTTAGCTGGAAGTCATATGACAAGTATTGAATGCCATACGACAAGTTACAAGTTACTAATTCCTTAAAAAAAATTGCCTCTTTGGATTACTATTTTAAGTTTTAATTGTTTTTTGACCCAAGCATCTGATATTTGGGGCACTTCATGCTGAAAGTGAAATGTAAGATAGAGTATGAGGGTTTAGGTGGCTTTTATTTTTTTTGTTTCTTGTTAGTCACGAAATGAGTCTTTTAGATACAAAGTTCTCTGTCTTTGGCCAAAACTAGAACTGATCCTCATTACTATTTGTCCACTGGAACTATTTTATTTTCTGAATTGATAACGTTGAGGAAATGAATGAGGCAGCACTCAGCAGAGTATATTTGCTATACTAGTTGTCTATTAGTTTCTTTAAAACTTAATATAAGTTTAGCATCCAACTTTCTAATTAATGGCTGATGCTTTGCTAAAAATAAATCATGTCCAACATGACAGGCTTACCAGGATTCAACCAAGGAGAAGCGCCGTGCACAAATAGCTCAAGGTTTTCCCTTGTTTGCCTCATTGATGCTGTTAGTTTATTACTCATGATTCTGAACATTCTTATGATCAGTTGCCTATATAATGTTTATTGCATGTAGCTAATTGCAAAGTCCTTGCATTGATCGGGAAACTTTCATGTTTGTTTTTGTTGGAATTGTTATCTACCTGAATGTTTTGCTTTCTTCTCCCAACTTATGTCCTTTCTCGCTTTGATTAGGTTCCTAAATGTAGCAGTACAAGAGGATTATCTCTAGTTGTTAAAAATGTGGCTGGATGGTTGTATGTATTGTTTGGGATTGATCTGAATGCAGCACAATTTTAGAAAGTTGCAAGTGGGAAGTAGGAAAGAAGATTTTCTTTTGTCCTTCTATGTCTTCCAAAGTAAAAATAGTTATATCTTCTGTTGTTGTAGTACTAGATTCTTTACACTTTAGAATATTGTCGAGGCCTGAACAGAAACCTATCTCTTTTCTCAAATTGTTTGAATTTTGTAGCACATTTTTTTGTTTGCTTCTGTTTACACTTTACCTCAAACTGCAGAGTATGTCATCATTTTTGCTTATAGGTATATAATAAATTTCTCACTTTCTTATCAGCTCTTGCGGCGGAAGTTAGCGTGGTTCCACCTTCTCGTTTAATGGCTTTAATTGGTCAAGCTCTAAAGTGGCAGCAACACCAAGGTGAGATTCGGACAAAATTAATAGTGTTTGGTTTGTGAATATTGATGAGAAACCAATCCAAAAAGTAAAAAGTGCTGTTTTTCTTATCAGAAATTCAAAATGTTCATATTTTCTTTTCATTCGGCACGATCAATTATCTGAATTTAAAAGCTTAAGCTGTTTCTGAATTGCCTATTTCATACAATTTACATGTTTGGTCACATTCTGTAAAAAATAAAAATTTTTCTACACTGTGTGTGGAGGATAAAATCCTACTGGAAAGCTTAACAAGCCAACTGTGTGGACAATTACATAAAGATAATCTAACAAGGCAATACTCTGATTATGCTCAGAGCCACCTGCAAGAATTTCTGGAAGCACATTTTGTTGTCTTTTAAGTTTTATCATCTAGATTTTTTACTTTGTTTCGTATATGCTCAAGGGGCTTGAGAAATGTGCTATCTGCTATTTACATTTACTTATAGGTGTAATTTTATGAACAATTTCTATTTGGCTATTTCAGGGTTGCTTTCCAGGAACTCAGTTTGACTTGTTTCGAGGAACAGCTGCTATGAAACAAGATGTAGAAGACATGTACCCAACAACTCTGTCACATACCATAAAGGTACACAGACACACACATGCACAAATATCTGTTTTGAACTTTTCTCACCTGATTTTCCTTCTGTCATAGACTTTCAGTATATGGGCCAATTTTTCTTGGTTGATTAAACTTTAAACTGCATACCAAGTTATTGATTTTAATTTTACTGGATGGTGTGACATTTCATTGCCATTTGAATAATTAAAAGGTGAAAAACAAAATGACCTAGCTGGTCAGGTTGCTTCATGCTACAGTAAATTGATATGCTGTTCCATTTAACTGTTTCATAAAAATTTACTAGTATTTATTACTTCTAGTTTTAGCAAATTATCTGCATATCTCTGGGCTAAGTCTGTTCCTTCAAACTGTGCCCCTGATTGTAACATCAACATCAAGAAGAAGTCTTTATTTAAGGGGTAAAAGGAATATAAGTTACTCCATCTTTTATCAATAATATCACTTCTGTTTTTCCATTTTCGGCCCAAGAAACAACCTAGATCTTGGCCCAAGTTTTTCTCAGTCCTGCAACTCTGTAACGTATAGTTGTTTATGAACTGTAAGAGTAATGAGAGGGTGATAAGGAATTTTCAAATTGGTTTTACATTGGATACTTGTATCTTTCTTTTTAAAAATGAGTATAATTGGGTTTCTTTGCGCATTGCCTTTGCATATGTCTTACTGCTCTTAATTTGTAAGTTGCTTATATCATGCCTAAATTCCTGATATGCAGTTTGGAACAAAGAGTCATGCTGAATGTGCTCGGTTCTCACCAGATGGACAGTTTCTTGTCTCATGCTCTGTTGATGGATTTATCGAGGTATCACTCTAATTCATCTCCAATAGATGGAGATTGGTGGGTGCATCTTTTATGACTTCTTGTTAACTGCCAGGTTTGGGATTATCTAAGTGGAAAGCTCAAGAAATATCTTCAGTATCAGGCTGATGTAAGTCTTCTAATTTCTTTTCTTTTCAATGTTGCTTCAATTCTTTCTTTTTAGATTATTACGTCTCTCTCATTTGTGAGAAGTAGTAATATTGTTTTTCTTTTTTTCAACATATTTCAAAGTTTTTGCACTCCCTCAAAATCTGTCACTTAGAGGGATAGAACTGGAAAAGTAACTTTAGTTTTCTTCAGCACACCATAAAGGCGCTAAAGCACAGGTGTTCCATCCTGTCTTCCCAAAAGCCCAATCGTTTGTTGTTTGCACTTTTTAAAACTGACCTTCCAGGGGGTGATTTTATATTTATGCATCATTCTTAATTCAAACCTGCTGGTCTGACCTTTTGAAGCCAATAGTTTAGTCTTAAACTCTTCATCCCCTTCTGATAGATTTTCAATTACAAATCCTGACATATTGAGTATCTCATGATGGTAAGTCACTTTCTCAAAATCTCCTTTTCATTTGAATCTTATGAACTCTATCCACTGGTCATCAGTCTCTACAATTGTTTTCCTATATGCTTATCCAATAAATATTCATGGATGTTTTATCTACCCAAATGCTTGCCCTTACACAAGAAGGGACATCACCTGATCTGGTCATAAATGAATCTGTCTGTAAATACGCATAAAGTGTCCATTTTTCTTTTGTTATTGCAGTTGGTGCTTAAATCAATATTATAAAGAACATTTTCATATAATAGTATCATTTATTTTGTTAATATCAAGTTTGTGGAGACTTTTATGATGAAAAGCAAATTATTTTCAGGAAACTTTTATGATGCATGATGATCCTGTCCTTTGTGTTGATTTTAGTCGAGACTCTGAGATGAATGCATCTGGTTCCCAAGATGGAAAAATCAAAGTAAGTTTTGTTTGATGTGCTTGGTTTCGGTTTCAATAAGCATGATACACGCCTTTTTTCATGTACTTTAGTGCATTTTCTTAAATTGATAAAGCTAATGTATGCTAATCATTTATGAGGTGTCATTTGCGCTTTTATTCAAGAAAAGGTATCAAAATTGTTTAACTTTTTCAAGAATTAGTTGAAGCTTTTAAATAAGTGTGTGGCAGGAGTGACCTGATTCTTGGATGTGTTATGCCCTTTTTCTCGAGTTTAAAATTGAGTAATAAGAGCATGTTTTCTGACTGCAGTTGTTTGTGTAGATACGTCTGTTATTTTCTTACGGCATGAAATAAAATACCAAATAAATGTTGGAAACTAGTTATGGTACCAAATTGTAGAACTATAAATGGAAATATATTTTATATATTATAAAAAATTAACGCATTATTACCTCATTAATCTCTTTTTTTTATGAAAATTATTTTGTCTTATTTTCTATTACTATTGATTTGCTGGAAACGTAACTTTACTTTTAAAATGTGTATCAAACATTTGCTTACTTGTGGTATATGCTATATGTTACTAGGTCTGGTATAAGGACTGGTCAATGCTTGCGTCGTCTTGAGCGTGCACATTTTCAAGGAGTCACTAGTGTTTCCTTCTCCCGTGATGGAAGCCAGCTGCTAAGTACATCTTTTGACAGCACAGCCAGGTTTGATTTTTGTCTCTCTGATTACATAGATGTTTATTCAAACTAGGTGCAGTTGATTACCATAAACCTGCACATGATTTGGATTATGCGCAGTTAATTATTCATTATAACTATATGCAATATTCATTCACGCTTTAGTTATCTTTTAACTTTTTTATGTCCAATTGCTACAATTTTCATGTTGGATGTAGAATACATGGCCTTAAATCTGGAAAGTTGCTGAAAGAATTTCGTGGCCATTCATCTTACATGAATGATGCCATCTTTACAAGTGACGGGACTCGTACAATTACTGCATCCAGTGATTGTACAGTCAAGGTAAGTCTGTTAAATGCTTGGGGAATTTGATATTCTTACTCTAGGGCGGCATTCCTTTTCTCCTGTTTACATAATAGTTTATTTTGATTTTTTTATAGGTTTGGGATGTGAAGAGTACAGAGTGCATACATAAATTTAGGCCACCACCACCACTGAGGGTACTTTTTCCTATTTTACTGTGCATTTTTTGTGGAATTACGTTAGTTAACTGCAGGAACTTGTGTGTAGCCTCTATGGGATTATTACACTCACATGCATGTGGAAATGTATATATATGTGAGTATTTGAGCACGTGTGTGTATATATATATTTTTTCTTTCCAGATTAGTTTATAGAATTATAGTTCATTGTTGCTCTGTTTGATTGGTTAGGGAGGCGATGCTTCTGCGAACTCAGTTCATCTTTTCGCAAAAAACACAGAACAGATTGTTGTTTGTAACAAGACATCATCGATATGCATCATGACACTTCATGGGCAGGTAGTTTCTCAACTCAAACTCATGTGATTAACTAATATGAATTTCCAGCCGTGTTCTGGAGTTACCTAACTCATTTGCTAAAATATTAAAATAAACAATTGTTGTGATTTATTGCATCTTTCCATTTTATATATATATATATACATATATATATATATATGTGTGTGTGTGTGTGTGTGTGTATATATATATATATTTATTTATTTATCTATTATGTAATGTGATATTTTATCTTCATTTCCTCTCAGTGGTTTATATCAATAGACATGATAGATTCAGGACGATGCGTTTTATTTCTGACTAAGTTTTAGGCAATAAACTAACTTAAAATCTTTTCAAATATATAGACCTACATTAATAGAATCAGGTGGGGCCGTGGGGTTTTTTTATCTTGAAAATTTTAATTTCTAGCGGTTGTATCCATTTATCCAGGCTAAATATGATGACTTAAAGACTTATGTTTTATCCCAAAAATGTTACGTGGCATGAGAAACTTGCATCAAGATGTAAAATTTGATGCATGTCATAATTGAACATTTGGGATTTATCTATATTAATTGAGGTAAATTGTTACGGTAAATTTAAGCTTCAACAGATTTTAGGAAATACTTTTGAGGTTAGAGGAGAATACTTTTTGATTGATAGTTTTGCCTGTAGAATACTATTCCATAAATCTGAGTAAATATCTTTAGGCATGAGGATCAACATTGACATTGTCTTTGGAACACTTAGAATCCAGTTGAGTTTATTCTTACCAAATTTTATTTTTGGAAGCAAAAACAAATGAAAGACACAAATTCTCTCATTAATAAAAGTAGCTTGTGATGTGGCAAATGTCTTGGCCTAGTGGTTGAGACTGAATCTATTAGATCCTAGAGGTCTAAGGTTCGAGTCCACATATGGGTGAGGTGGAGATTTCTCTTCATATTAATGTAAGCGCAGTTGCACAAATTTTTTAAAAGGTAGCATGTGATGTGAAATTGGCATCATGTCAAAGTTGGCATGAATAGGATAGGGGAATTCCGATTGAAAGTGGTTTAATGGAAAAAACCTTAGCTCAGTTAGGCTAGCAATTGAATACCTTTATAATAAAAAATGTTTTTCAAACATAAGATTGGATTTCTTAACAGAATTTATTTGAAATGTAGCAAGGAAATTAACTTCTTTTTTGATACGGAATTTGCAATTTAAACAAAAGTTGATTGTAAAATATTCTCAGAATCATTATATTTCAGGTTGTGAAAAGTTTCTCATCTGGTAAAAGAGAGGGTGGAGACTTTGTTGCGGCATGTGTGTCACCTAAAGGGGAGTGGATCTACTGTGTTGGTGAAGACAGGTATTGCTTAAATTATGCATTTTTTGTTCAGAGTCTTCAAGTTTTAGATGTATATATATATTTATCCTCGATATCGTGTCTGGGTTTGTAATGACGCCATTTCTAATTTGCATGATTTTTTTTCAGTCATAACTGTATCTGGATTAGGAAACCTTGAATGCAAAGCAGCTATTTAATACACTGGATAAAAAAATATATTTAATATTTCATGTTCAGTACTTAACCTTGTTGTGTGGTGCATGTCACACTGTCAGAGCTTTTGATTAATTGATTAAATATGTTCTGATTTCTTTTCTCAGGAATATATACTGCTTCAGCCAACATTCTGGTAAACTGGAGCATCTAATGAAGGTAAATTTTTATTGGCAATATAGAAATGGACCTTTAGCTTGCAATGGGCCATTCACGTCTCCATATCAACTGCTAATCCTAGAAGGTTAGGATGGATCTTGATATTCAAAAAAGAGACTAGATCCACATTTAGCAATGCCAATCAGCTTTAGGGGGAGGATTGAAAATTTTATCCAGTTAGGAAAGATCATCTAACATGATGTTAACTATTCGTGATAGTTGATAGCTTCTTATGAAACTAACTAGATCCATACTTCACTTTTATGTTCACAGGCATCATGCTCAATTTATCATAGTTGTGGCATCTAGCATATATTCAGATTATAATAACAGCGTCTTTCATTATTTCAATTAATTTTTGTAAAATATTTAGGTTCTTTTTATGTGCATATCATTGTGCAAGCATTTTGATTCTGCCTCCAGAATAAGCTAACTTAAAGTTCAGTGTCCACTTGATCGTGGACTGTGAATACATGATTTGATTTTTTATTAAAATGCAGGTTCATGAAAAGGACATAATTGGTGTGACACATCATCCACATCGGAATCTTATCGCTACATATGGTGAAGACAGCACAATGAAATTATGGAAGCCTTACATTGCCCTAGTGTGATTCATATCTGTTTATTGTAGACAACGTCCCTTTGATTTAAGCAGATATCAGAATCACCATAGCACAAGATTGTGAAATAGTTGGTTGAGTTGGAGGCAGGAAATCTAGTGGTATGCGAATCCAACTGTTAATTTTAGTTCAAACCGAATTTATACTTTTACATTATTTGGTAGTTGGGTTGATTTGGTTTTGAACCCAATAAAATCCGAATGTTTTAGAATGAATAGGATAACAGTTTTCCTTTGAAATATGCACACCTTTGGACAAATGAAACGTAAAAATAATTTCATATCAAGAAGCAATAATTTACAACATGATGTCTAAAGTTAAACCAAACTACAATTGACTGCTTAGTTGAAACAATTGCGCAGGAAAAACAAGGAACATGGAGAAAATGACCACTATATTACTTGGTACAACGGCTAACAAGAGTGCAGATAAATCAGTTCTATGATATTTGCCTATTCTGTAAAAAACTATAAGTTACTCTTTCATAACATTACATTTGAAGCGGGTAACTATTAGTAGCTCCAAAGAGTTCTGTTAATGCTCAATACTAATTCACTATACCCAGCAATTTGACTAACTAAAAATGGATTCAGGAGCATGCAGAAGTTCCCTCAAACATGTCCAAATCTAAGCTAACTTAACAGACAAAAAAATCAACCAATGTCTCATAAATCAATAAAAAAATCACCACTTAATATCTGGACGGGTTGCGAATCTCATAAGCAAAATTACTCTCCCAAACCAAAATGAATCTTTCCTTTGTAAAATCTTTCTGCCAGTTTTTGCAGCACATTTCTTCCCATCACTCACGCATCTCTCCCATTTGTCAACAAAATTGTTGAGTTTCTAATACTGTTTGTTACCCTGCACTTAGGGAACAATTCACAATAAAATTTGAAGGCGAAGAAGTTTTACTATCTTTTGCAGACACATATATCATGCGCATGGACCGTTTACACCCAAGCACCAACTCGTTCTACTGTTTGCAGCCACCTTTTGCCTCGTCATCAAAGACAAAAACCTCCTACAAAGTAATCACCCTATGATGAGAGCTCACAAATGTGTACTGGTTATTATCATATACAATGTGCTCAAATAAAATTTAACCATCAAACAAATGCAAACTTGAAATGCTTTTTCACTTGCATCAATTTTTTTCCCGTTTTCAATAGCCTCAAGGCATAAATACAACATTGACCAATTTAGCAAGTGAACTTTGAAAGGTACGTAAATCTTGGCAGCTTCATCAATTTGACAAAACCATAACACGTCAGCTTTAACCATTGCCAGAAAATAGAAGCATCCATATCTTGACTTGTGCCTTCAAATTTCTTAAAATTATGTAATTTTTATGTTAATATCATGACAAAATAAAATAAACCTAAAACTATTCAAATATTTCATTGAAGATTTACAAACACAATAAAATAAAAGACCATGACTTGCTTTTCTTATAAACTGACACGAAATCAAAACTTTTTACTTATTATATACCTACATATCAATCCTAATTGGTTAAAGAGGGGTCCAATCATTTATGTCATTCATAATTATGTTGCATGGACATGGATCTATGGTGACTTAGTTTTTGACAAAGTAACCATACTTTTTTTCCCTTTACAACAATTAGAATAGTGGTGTAAAGCATAAAGTCATGATAAATTTGTCAAAAACAAGTTACCATAAAATGCACCTAGATTATATGAACATATATAGGACAAAATGAAAACAAACATTTGACGCAACCAACTTACCTATATGATGAAGTGAGGGACAGTATTAATTAAGAAGTGTGACAAAATTCATGTCATAATTGGTCCAAAGTGTTCGTTTCAGACACCAGAGTGTCCCTCCATCACAATGGTTTTCCTTTCTGAAATTCCACCCCACAAGAACTTGGGAACAAAGGAATCAAAGCAATTAACCTAATTAATACAATATAACCTTTTTAAAAATTTGTTTTGTAAGGACATGGATCTTGGTGTTCAACCTAGGATCTTCATCTAAAATTCCCTAGAGAGAAGCAATAGCATTCAGAAATATAATAAAAGGCTTCAATCATTAAACAAAACAATGAAGTGTTTTTTTAAAGTTAATTTGTTTCAACAATAAAAACTTAACCTTGCTAAAAATTGTGATTCCAAAAGGAATCCACAGGAAGTAAATAATAGCATGTCAAAAGGACAGACAGACCAAGCTAGCAGAGTCTTCTCAAAGGTTTTTTTTTGTGAGAAATATGGGGCATTTTTGCCAAATTTGTTGATTGTGGGGTTTGAACCCACAATCCCAGCAAATTTAGAAAAAATATACTGGTTCATCGTATCTATTTTCTACAGTTATTGATTTACTGAAATGATTCCGTATAAATGAATGCACATACAAAAAGAATTTCTTCGTTACCTGACATTGAATTTGTAATCAATATTCCCATGCAATCCTCTTCCCAATAAGATCATATTCAACCCTCTTCCCAATCAACATCATCCTCATCTTCTCCTGAAGCCTCTGCTGCATCCATGTTCAGGTCATTGATCCTGTAGCTTTCGTATGTATGGCCTGAGATGAAAAAAATATGCAATCAAGCGCCAGTAAAATGATTTTGAAGGCACATAAATCCAATAAGAAATTAATCAGAGTGTGTTTCTGAGTTCCACGTAGCAGGGAAAAAGTCTCCACCAGAAAAGGTGAAGACCCATTTGAGCTCACCTGTAGTTGAGGCCTCCTCCCATTCAACATCATCTTCACCGTTATCCTCTTCACGTTTGGCTTTCATGCCCACTTGACGATTGGAGGATGATTCAGAAATATTATTGGAGATAGGTGCATGTGACAACTCTGGCTTCTTAGCAGCCTCTTCTAGTTCTTGCTGTCTTTTGAACAAAGCAGCATAGTAAGCTTTTGTATACTCATCCTGTGAATAAGGACCCAATCAACAGGTAAGGAAAGCGAGGAGAAAATGGAGAACACAGACTAAGTCGAAACATATTAAAAAATGAGGGGGAGATGGAATACTCTGTAGGCCAAAAACAAAGAAAAAAAATACTTATAAGAAATAGTTAGTTATATACCTGTATATTTTTATTATCATCATTAGCATTGGGTTTCTTCTCATCGACGAACTGTTGTGCAGCTGTACTTCCATCCATCTTCAACTCTTGCTTGACCTCTCCACACTGCTCTTTTGTAAGGTTCATTCCCTGCTTGATCATCCATGAGGACAACTTTAAGTCCTGAGCTTGAGGTATCAGTTTTGGCAACCTCTTCCTTGCCTTCAGCACCAGAAAAGGCAACCTCAACCTGACAAGATCAGTCAAAGTCACAAATGTTACTTCATAAAAAATGTTCCCCAAAACACAATATAATTACACATCTGATTCACTAGGTAGTTTTCATCACGGTTTGAAGTGAGACACAAATGCAGGAGAAAACAATATACCAATCACAGCACAAAAACGGCACTTTTCTAACCGAGCATTTGAGATTAACCTACTTCTAACCAAATATTTCGATTATGTTCAGATGAGCATATGGCATAAAGAAAGGATATATAAGATATGTGAAGATGGAATACGTAAAGGATTGAAAAGCAAATGGAGAAGAATAAAGACAGTGGAAGGGGATGGAAGATGTAATAATTTGAAAACCTCATCTCTCTAAGAAAAGGCATGGGCGTTCCATACCCTTGAGAAGATTTTGAGGGATCATTGGAACTAGAATTACCATTTGCAGCGCGTCCAGCAGCATTTGCACGAGCTTCCCAAGCTTGAAGGCCTCCAAACTCAGGTGCTGGCAAATCTTTCACTCTGTTAAGTTGATTCACTAATGGCTCAAGTTGTACCTACAGAAATTTTGTTCGTCCAATCAGAAATGAATTGAGTAACTACAAAGAGACAGCTAATTATCAACAAGAACTGGAACATAGGTTGAGATAGAGTGTTGCAGGAGCAGATATAAGTTTCATGAAGCAGGGAGGAAATATCGTGCAGGAGAAGATCTCATATATGACAGCAGGATTTTACATTTTTTAAAGTACTCAGTTGTCCTAAATAAATCTCAATAACAGCTTCTATTTTCTCTAGCCTTACAACTCAACAATTACAATCGAAATATTTGGACTTTAAAAAAATTTATAGTTTATCGGAGGGGACAAGAATATATAAGAGTATATAAACCAATCTTTAATCATGTATCATACTTGCTGAATCCTAGTTCTACACTAAATCCATTCCCAATTAGTAAGTAAAGTACCACACAAAATAGAAATCACAAATTAAGAAAGAAATGATGTGGAATCCCTTCTTATCAAGGAAAAACTGAACTTGATAAAAAAATACTAATATGCTTTTTTTCTGCAACATGATCAGGAAGTTAGAGGCTTATTTCAATTTTCAACACAGGGCATAATCTCTGAGGCTTGAAAAATTTGTGAAAGTGACCGAAAAACAAAAAGAGGATCAGCTTGCTTTCTGACTCATACCTGAGAAAATTTAAGCACTAGCTCCAAGAACATAAAAAACAGACTGAGCACCATTTCTCCAACTTGGAACTTGGTTTTGAAAAATATTTAGCAGTAGAGTTGTCAGGAGTAGGACTCAGGAGAGCAAAGTGATACGACAAAAAAATATAGCCATAAGATACAACAAACCTCCATTTTTTGAAGAATGACCTTCAATTTCTCGCGGCGGCGTCTCCTTGCATTATCATCTCCATCACCTCCTCCTTGCAGAGCTAGTGTGTCACTCTCAGCCACTAGTTCACCATTGCAATTTTCACAATGAAAGAATTCATCCTCCATAGAAACCAACCGTAGTGCAACCAAGGCAGTGTACCTAATATTATATAATTAACTAATCAAGTAATGGAGAACCTTCAAGGATTACAAAATTCCAGAAAATAAATAGCCTCATTCATTAGTCAAAGGTCCCAAGCTTCTACTATTTCTGAGTGCCAATTAGTGTATGTAACTGCTCGAGTTACAAAATAGAATATGAACAAGCTGTGCTACAGATATGAATAACACATGACATGCTCAACCTGTTAACACAACACAACTAAGACTACCAACCTTTTGACATAAGTACATTACCTGTTGAGAAAATCCCTACAGTTGCACGTGCTATTTACATTAACTAATGCTCTTTATACTTACAGCATCCACAAAAATTCCCAAAAAGAACAAAAATAAAGTAAAAACCATACCTTCTGTTACAGTTGAGACATATAAACTCTTGAACAGTATTTTTGCTTTCCAATTCATCCTTAATCTTTTCCTCATGCGCTGCAGTCCATACCTTACAACATAAATATCTACAAAATATTCCAGTAGGAATCTAAAAAAATGTGACAGAAAGCTTAGAAAATATACAAGATTTGACATAAAGGTAACGATAACAACCTGTGAATAATCCAAACAACAATAAGATTGTGTGTGTAGGTTTATCTTTTCCTCCCCCTCTCTTGTAGTCTGTTGACCATCAGCAGTGGCAGCTACGGCAACACTATACAACTTTACTCCTTTAGCGGTCTGCAAGTCATAATCAGATGGTAACATATGGACAAAGTCAGACAGTATAGTAGGGTAATTTGACCATACAATCTCATGACTTCCCCACTAAAAAAAAAGTTGGAACAAGCAAAAGTAATTAGACTATAATAGCTCAGTAAATTGGGATCATAAAATAATTGATGTTGAAGGATTTGGGTATTAGAAACTTTTAGCATAACAATAAAGCCGACAAGCCAGTCTTGCAATAAAATAAACAAAGAGAATCCTTTCTCTCTTTAATTGTGCTGGGTTCAGTTTACCCCAAGTCTCAATTGTTCATACAGAAAACAAAAAATTAAGCTTAAAAATTGAAATATGTTGTCCAATTTTCTGAAAAATTGGGCCTAGGTTAGGATGAGTTGATAATGAAAACCAATAGCATCAGTGTATATTATATGAACATTGAACATACATTTGTGTGCAAGAGAATTCAGAACTTTTAGACCTGACTGATCCTTCAGCGTAATCTATTAAAATCAATCTATTGTGTTGATAATTAAGGAATGTAAGCAAGTAACCAATAATAAAAGCTCACATATAATAAGATACAATCAATTCAATAAACAAATAATAAATAAATAACAGATCAACCTCTTTCCTGTGGAGTGTTTATACAATGGTCCTGGACCAATGATGTGGATTTTGGTCCATACATTAGGATCTTGACATGTGTGTTGAGTTTTAATTATTTGGACCCCACTAATACACATGTCAAGATCCTAATGTATGGTGATCCAGGATCATTGTATAAATTCCCCTTTCCTGTGATCTCGTGTAACTAGTTTTTCTTCCTCGAAAAAACTCAGGATAAGATGAAGTTGCTTGGAGTGCAATTTCAAATCCTTTGCCAAATCTTCTTTTCTAACCCACTGCCGTCTGCCATATAATATAAATTCAGAAGATATAATTTACCAAGGGATAACAGGTGCAAAAGGGAGAAAAATCACTTCAAATGAAGCATACCATACATGCACATATGACACATGGCACCCACACACACAAAAAGAAAGAAAACAGTTGCAGATGAATTGCACATTAAGTCACAAACATAAATATGTTCTTGACAGCTAAAAGTAATGAAATTATTAGGCTCATGAGCTTAGTAGAGAATTCAGTTTAATATATGATGTCGCCATTACTACAAACCAGCAACCATTGAAAAGTGCAAGCTTACCGAAATTTGTTCAAAATTTATACGAGATACCAAAACAAAATTCAAATAAGAATTCTTTCCAGTCCAAGAATGACCGAAACCTAGTTTTACTTAAAGAATTATTCCTTGAAGACATTACAAGGAAATAACTTTCCAATTAAAATTACTAAAAAGAAAAAGAAAAATGTCCATGGTTGACCTGGTGAGAGCGTCAAGCACAACGACGGAAATCCCTCCGTCATCGCTCCTCCCAGTTTTTTGCTGATTGTCACTTTTGGTAGTAAACTCATCGTAAAACGCTCGAGCCGCAAGTTTCACGAGCCTAATTGATTGATCCAAATGATACAACAATACAGAGAAACAAAAACAAACAAATAAAGAATAGGCTTACAGAAAAACTTCGGTTATCAAAATCTGTTTAGCGAGTTTACCGATTGAAAGGATCGATGCTCATCTCGTCGGCTCTGCACGAAAGAATAATTACCGTTGTAAAGATTGGAGTTCTGATTATTTCTCGTTTAATTATATAGACATTCTCAGTGTCTACTACCAGTAGAAATGTGCGATAAAAGACGCTAAACAGCAATCACTCGGCAACAGCAAACAAACAGCTTCCTCTACCGATGAAGAGACCTCATCGCCAATTCGCAATTCAACCAATATGGATGCTGGATGGGCACGGCCCGATTCGATTCGGGTTCTGATGGATACTGATCTAGGTTTGGTTTTTGTACTTTGAGAAATTTGTTTCTTTTGGTCCATCCTTTTGTAAGTATTTTTACTTTTAGGCTAAATTAGAAATCTTTGCGCTTTAATTCTTTATTTGAATTTTCAAGTTAAGGAGTTTAATTTTCTTAAAGGGGAAATAGAAAGAAATATTATCTTTTCTTGTTTTATATTTAAAGTAATGTGGCAATATAGTCTATTGGTGAAATCTTAATTTGTGAGATAATGATATCAGAGTCACATGAAATAGAGAAATTAAAATCATAATGATGATTTTCAAAATTAAGAATTTGTATGACAAAAATTCCAAACCCAAATCCTTATAAAAAAATCCTATTATGAAACATAAAAAACTGTACAGCCTTGAATTTCTTAGAGCAGCCTACTCTAACACAAGTCTAGCTGAGGGTTTTGGTAAAACACCTGTGCAAATGGCGTGGGAGTTTTGGCAAAATGCCCCACCACTCGTGCGGGTTGTTCCCCCGAATGCCAATGCAAACACGGTTTCAGACTTTGAATTGTTAAAAAATTGCAGCAAATCGGTTCAAAAGATACTGGCAAATTACTTCAAAAATGCAATCCCAAGTTCACTTTTCGAAAAGGAGAAGTTGAGTTTTGTGGGAGTGACAAACTTGTTTAAAGGAGGGTTGCATGAAGAAATGAAGGGGGGTGAATAACCCCACCTTATAAAAGTTGAAAGATTATTAAACATTACAAACAAAAATATTATTCATGGAACCGACTGAGACCAAATTTATATATTTATACAAAAGAAATTAAGGTTCACGCTTAACACTTGGAGCATCACGAGGTTCATACAAAATGAGTGTCTTAATCATGTTAGTGATTAGTCCAAGAGAGTTGCGTTGGGCCGGGCGGATACAAGTCATACCATCAGCGGTAAGCTCTAAGTTGGCAACTGTTCACTCTACGCATGTTGAAGCCAAGGTTGAGGCGACACAACGTATAATTAACTCTGTTCATATATTTCGAATCAAAATTAAGAATAAGTGATAGAAGATAAGTTTGATTAGTTTGAAAATGAAGGGGCTAATGCCCTGCTATTTTTGTAGGGGGGCGAGGCTTGTACCCTCCACTATGTATAACAACAGTACAGTTGGTAATATCTGATCCACGGTATGATATTTTGATGTAATCGCACGTCGTCATTAATTACTTGTTGACATATTTGGCTTAATTTCTGTTCAGGTAGAATTTAATATTTACTACGTACTCTGAAATCTATGCTTTACTATTAGCAAAGCTGTTTGAAATTATTAATGGCAATGGTGAAATTGTACATGCAAAGAAACCAGAAACGGTGCAGGAAAGTTTCGATTTGAACTTTGAAGATGAGAAAAACGAAACTTTATGTAGTGTTTATAACTCAGATCATCGCACACAAATCATACAAAAACGAACTAATCTAAGTGCGGAAATATAAACAACACACGAGATTTTATAGTGGTATCCTGGGAGGTTTATTTCCCAGACTAATCCACTTTAGGAAGCAAGCAATTTTATTAAGCAAAAGGGAACTGAAGACCACGGTAAAGATAACGTACAAATACAAACTTTAGAGGAACTCAGCAAAGATTCCAAAAAAAATATACAGCTCATACGTACAAAATACAGCAAGATCACAGCAGAATGTTTAAGAACTTAAAAAGAGGAACGAAAACACCTTAAACCTCAACCCGATTCACATAAGAAGCATCTCCTTCTTCACTGCAAACACCAAATGCTTAATCACCACAAAATCGCTTCAAGATGCCTCACAAAACACCTCAAAGAACAGAATAGCCTCAAAGAAAGAAAACTAGGGTTTCTTTGAAAAAACGGCATAGAGAAGAAAAATGAACTGTCTTCCGAATGAGGGTTTATAAGAGGGTATTTATACCAGGCTAAAGAAAACAAAACACATCATTTTTGACAACCCTACTCAACACAGATATAAACCGAAACAGAATGGGCTTCAAGTGGGCTTGGGCTGTGAACAAGGGACCTTATCCCTAACAATAATGATATCTCCTACAAATATCTCAAACCGATACCAGACTATGAGTTTAAGATTAAGTCCATTCCAGTGGGATTTTTCAGCATATTAGTTCAACAATTTCTCTCAGTTAGAACAATGCTTTTTTTGATTTTATAGATTTGAATAGATATGCAGAAATCACTGTTCATGATGTTCTCCAAGTTCATAAACCACCTTTTGTAGATGCATAACTCAATTTTTTTAATGGCTCAAATTTAATTTCCCAAGCCCTTTGAGTTCAAATTGGAATAGTGGATTGAATTTGACAAAACTTTTAACGGCAACAAGCCTCTTGTTAATGTAATTTGCCTAGTTGGTTTTAATCCCCATTTTAATCGTACAACAATAAAGGGAATAAAGAGAATTTTATTCCCTTTCCTGGAATGAATCCAAATATGTTGGTGCTTTTAAAGCTTTTCCTTTCCTTTCCCTATCTTTTTCTTTATTCTCTTTCCGTTACCTTAGTTTAGTTGTTAATTCTAAAAAATCACAAAATTCAACTAATTAATTTGTAACATCTACCATTTCCATTAGAAATCTAATTTAAAAAATGTAAATTCTACAAATAATAATAATAACTTAAAATTAATTAGCATATATTAGTATTCTCCATCTAAATTTTTCAACTAATTCACGAGTTTTAATAAAATTATAAACTAATATATAATTTACAAATTTATCATTTGATTGAGTCATGCAATTAATACGATGATCTGTATTATATTTATCTTGTAAGCTATAAAATTAAGGAAAATTGTAAAAAATGTAGGGTTTGTAAAACTTATTTACAAAAATACATTCCCACTTATCCTTTGCATTATATAACCAATTTTAAGTTTCAGTTTTCACTCTATACGTTCTATATATACACTGTTTTATCAAACTTCAATTGCTGCCTTTTTTTGCATCGCGCATTTCTCTCCATCAAAATCTCTCTTCCATGTTTCAATTACCCCCGATTTTTTCTAGATCGAAGTTTCTTCAAGTTTCTACTCTCTGTAATTTTTAAATTCTCTGCACAATTCTAATTTTCTAGCTTTC